>BGZK01001340.1:0-168371 GCA_005406025.1 Eumeta japonica
GTAACATTTGTCTATTCCAGTACATATTCATTTCAACGTCAATCCTGTCAAGGGTCAGCTGTGCTTTTTGTTGGTTTTATTACCGGCACTTATTTCCAGGGTTCTCTGTATTTCTCCTCCTGCATTAGTAACTTCCACATCGTGTCTTGTCCGCACATGTCTTTGTTATCGTACTCCTGTAAGCGGCGATAACACACATTGTTATTAGTATTCAAACTACTGTATACGGTAGGTACAATTTACTCAAGTTTACACCAGACGCATATATGACGTGCTAAATGTCAGGTGAGGGAACACTAGGTTTACATTACGTACGAACTTAATACTAGTAAGTTCGTCCCAATGTCAACAGGAAGCTAAGAATTACCAAATGATGAGGTACGATATTTTTTTTTCGAGCAACAGGCACGTAGAAGATATTTTTTCACTTGTAAGGTAGGCGAATAGTGAAAGCAACTCATTGTCCCTTGAAAGTCAATGAGTTGCTTTTACTATTGGCCTATGAAGTTCGCCATTTTATGAATAAATTATACTTTTTAAGTAACAAATTCACATTGTATGAATTGTACTTTTCTTTTATTGTTAATATATTGTGAAAAATAAAAGAAGTCTAATTTTAATATGAAATTTAATTATTGAAAAGGGTAGATAAAAATTCTTACCATTTATTTAAGTTCACTTCCGAGAGAAGTGCCGGAAACGTTTTCTTTTTTTATGGACTTATTTTCTTTTGATGAAGTTCTTTTAGATTGATCGTCATTCCCATTTTCCTGCTTTGTTTCGAACTCGTCACATAGACTAACTAGATCTTGCCGCTTTCTCTGTATAATTAAGAGTCCTGTCCTGTATCGGTTCTGCGGTCACGGGCGTTAATAAGTGGGAACATCAGGTGATTGAGGCTTGCGTGATTCTTCTTGGCACAGGACAGTATTTTCACTAGTTTATTTGAAAACGTTTTTAATTTTTGTCCTGTCTCTTATGATTTCCATCTCTCTTTTTATTTAAGATAACTCCGATGAGTCTATCAAGGTCTTTTATTTTTTCAATGTTTACTTTACCTTTTTAGTCGCTTTCGGGCGATCGCGGCTGTTGGAATTATTTTTACTCATATCGTAAGTCGTCTTTCTTCTTCAATAATTGATTGGGTGTCCAACGTCTCGGTAACACTGGCTTCTCTCTCAGGGCCGGTCTCGGCTGCTTCTTCCCTTTCTATTTGCAATAATTTTTCGTTAGCCCCGTTTTTATTTTTTTAAGTGGTAACTGCAAATATTAATTTACATTCAGTCTAATATTTAAAAGGTAGTTTTGGATTTTGTCTGGTTTAAGAAGTTACTTACATATAGATAAGAACTAGAAATTGATTACAACAGACCAGGGTCATGCGTAGTATACATTTATGGGGAAAGCTTTCAATATATATTTATATTAAGGTAAGACAAAGACACAGATTAAGCACCAGACAAAATAAAATCTGCCATCTATTATATTTCTTATATTTTTAACAGTATACAAATATACTTGATAGTGCATCGTGGTTTTATATATAATAATTCATTTTGGTGTTGTGCCAGATTTATATCATTCCAGTGT
This sequence comes from Eumeta japonica, assembly GCA_005406025.1. Classification (NCBI taxonomy): domain Eukaryota; kingdom Metazoa; phylum Arthropoda; class Insecta; order Lepidoptera; family Psychidae; genus Eumeta; species Eumeta japonica. The sequence goes on from BGZK01001340.1 coordinate 1,591, forward strand.
ATTTGTATGACTTTAGGGCAATTGTATCATACCCTCCCACGACCTTGTATTTCACTTTGATAGGCTTGGACCTAAAGTCCTCCTGGCTCAGTTAGAGTTAAGCGCTACCGACCATTGCGGTGATATCATCCGCGACCGACAGCTTAAGATAGTGTCCGAGGTTCGGACCGAGTGGTTCCATTCGATCAATTCGCTGCTAGTCAGGATTCGAACCTGATCAATAATTTGCTTCTAAATAATCGATTACATACTACTAAAATGAGTCTCTTACTATCTTTCAATAATATTGTAAACATTTTCCCGTCTTACTTCGCTCTCGCTGTCAGCGATCGATTGATGCTGGCGCCCACGATCAACCGCTCTCAGACTAATCCTCCAGTTCGGGATCGCTTATTATCTCTGAAGTAATGCAGGTGTTACTATCATCTAGAAAAATTACATAAGTTGTAAAATGTCTACTGTCTTTCCACAAAGTAATAGAAAGTACACTCAACATAAATTTTCACAATTTTCTATTAAAATAATCACAGGTTCGTTAAACGGGACAAAAGTCTCATTTTGCGATTGTGTCACAAACTATTATCAGTCATATACGTCTTTAAGTCAATAAGGAATCGTTGATTAAGAAAAAGAATGTATTAGTCCGAGTTATAACTATTCATTGACCAATGTCAGTTTCATAGACTTATAATATTATAGATAGGAATAAAGGCAATAGATAGAAATCCCTAGGGGAAAGAGCGGATGAATATTGAGGATGCTCAAATATTAAGTGTTACTATTTTTATAGCTATTCCGTACGGATATGTGAAGAAGTTTTAGTTTCAAAAGATTATTTTGTGTAGAGACAGATGGCGAAGAATACGTAAACCTCGAAAATGTTAAAAGTATATACATATCAATATCATTATACTAGAATTAGTCCTAAATATAAAAATGTCGTTCGTTAAAAAAATAAAGTAAGTGTCTATAAACTCACCAGAAAGAGCGACTTTTATGTCGGTGCGCATTTCGCCGCTGCAGTCCGACCCCATGGCCGCGCGCGCAGCCTGGATGCAGCGCTCCCCGCCGCACCGACTGCGTCGAAGCCAGTTGGTGCAAGCTGAAGTCTAAGATTACAATTCATATGTCAATATGCGTCACGGGATGCTCGGCAGATTTGAAATATTTGTGTTAATATTAGAATTTACGATTAATAAATACCAAAAAGAAAATATGTAGTTAAATTTTTTTTTTCATTAAGTAACATATTTATTGATAAAAATATATATTTCGTGTTAATAATATATCTTTGACTCGAATTCAAAAAGCAATTTAAAAATAAAATTATTTTGACCCACGATATTTCGGCTGCCAGTGGACTGATCTCAGCGAGAGAGATGTTGTTGAGCCCCTTTCGACGACGTCAATCGGTTCTGATTTAAAGGGTATCCGAGACCAACTCCCAACGTTGACGCTGCCGAGTCTAGGGGGTAGCAAATTTTTTGGACTAACCGATAAACCGATAAACCCGAATTCGTTTAGTCCTTCTGTTCAGGATCTATGCCAGAAAAAATAAAAATTAAGCCGTCGGTTCTTAAAACAGTTTTTTTTTCGGATTTTTCGCTTCCAGTAAGCCATTTTATGCGAGAGTGGGTTCAGTGAATTCGCCTTGTCGGGCTGCTGCTGATGGCACAATAAAAAAAACAAAATTTAGTTTTTTTTAATGGTTTTTTTTTGTGCTCAGTCCGAAAAAACCTCTTAGAAAATTCAACTCCCCACGATTTAACAAAAATGGAAGCAGGGGAACCCGAGAAATGGCTCACTTAACAGAGGGGCGGCAGGAGATACAGGGACAAATGTGGAAAACGGAAAGAAATTGAATAAAGGAATTCTATTTTCTGGTTTATATTAGAATGAGATCTCCAGCCCCAACAGCCCTGAAATGGGGTTACAATTCTCTTAAATTTATAATTGTAAAATGTTTAATAGTAAATAACCAATAAATAGCCAAATTAATTTCAAGGAAATTTTTAAATTCAATTTCATTGTTATAATTCGAATTTCGATTTTTAATTTTATAAATCCTGAATAACAATCTAACACTAAAATATAAAACAGTAGTAATTAATTATGTTAAAATATTTTAATAAAAAATTTATTAAAGTAAGAAAATTATTTCGAAAAATTAAAATTATTTCAACAAAATTTATATAATGCTAAGTTGAGAATTATTTTTTATTACTACGATGATGCAATTTTACCTATAATTTACAATTCTGTCAGCTAATCAGTAATATAAATAACGAATTTCAAGTCAATTTTATTAATTAAATTAATAAATTAAAATAGGGTGATATCATAGTAACTAATAGAATAATGATATATAACTTTAAAATAATTTAAATTATATGTTAAATAAATTAATGAAACTAATCAAATAACAAATTAATGTCAAACTTTATTTTAGGGATACCAAATTCAAAGTATAACAACACGAAACAATAACAATTCTATTAAAATATTTCCAATTTTTTTTATCAATAAATTATTATTCGGTCAATTAATCAATATAAATAATTTAAGATTAATTTCTTATGTTAAAAATTTGCTAATTTAATGTATAATAAGAAGTCAAAATAAAAGTGTATATTGTACGGCATCACTGCATGACCACGTTATGCCAAATAGGCCATTTAAGTAAGTCGCAATAAAATGAAGGCTATTGCAAACGCAGTAACTTTACTGTTTTGTTTTTAATGTTTGATTTCACATTTGGAGGTCTTGTCTAGAATCTAGTAATAATCTTTTTAATATGAGATGTCATTTGTTTTAAATCCAGACTATTATAACTTGGTACAAAATTAGGCTTTACCTCAAGACTTAAGTCTATAAAACGATCGAGTAATTGAATGTATTCCTGAAAAATACTGCCAATATCCTTTGCCTCTAATGCGTATGACTCACATTCACTTTTAACTATTAATATGTAATTTTGAATTTCATTATTAATTGAATGCAATTGGTATATTTTATTATGATATATGACATGTGTAAAAATAAAAACTCAGAATATATTTGTTGCGATGCAATTAGAAGGTAGAATGAAAATAGTCTTAATGCTTCACCTTTATCCAAACTACCATTACATATGTTATTTAACACCGGCAGCAATCTAAGGCGGTTATCCGCGTAGAAGTGACCTAAATGTTCGCGATGCGATCAGTTTAATTAAAATAATAATTCCTTTGATCTGTAATATTTCTCTGATTCGATTATTCCCGGTATCGATTTAAATTCATGCAAAAGCGGCGACAGTACCAACCTTAAGTTTATGAATAAAGCAAATAAAGGACTCACCGCCAATCTTTCAGCTCCAACCACTGATTTTCCTCCAAAACTATAAGTTCTAAGTATAATAATGCAAAGCGCGCGGTGCGATGCGTGTGCACACGATGAATGTTTAATAAGCAAAGAATGTGGGTATGCGTCAAGCGTTGAGCGTCGGGGCGAGCGGGCACTGTCATCCGCGCGGGGGGTCGGCCGATGTACCAACATCTGCGCCGGTAAGAGATGTTGGTACATCTAAAGACAAAGACAAAGACTTAAACGTGTTATTCCTAACATCTACATTATACTATTATAGAACTGTATCAAATGAGAAGAAAGAACAAAACTTTGTTCTCTACTCAGCACTCTGCTTAAATACACCTTAAATACACATGAACATATTCTAAATGCGATAACTTATGTACAAAAACTCCTAAAGATGAATGAAAGAAAGTGGTAAATTTCTTTCCAGTCTTCCAGAAAGATGCAGTATTTTGAGTGAAGATACATTGTTCAGACATGCTTTTCATATTTATGGAATGTAAAAAATGACAATCAAGTTTGATAATTGTATTAAATAGATATTAAACTTAATAAAAAAGAAATCAAAATAAAAATTAATAATCATAAGAAAGGAAATGCATAAGTATCTAATTAAGGAACATGTAAAAAAAAACAAGAACCCCCACAGACCCCAATCCTGCTCTCGATGCCGATTAGTCTCGAGCTCGATTCCGAGCACGGCCACGCTTTGGATCCGGAACCCGAATTGCCTTTTAATGGTTATTTAAAAACGCTACCACATATATTTCTTAATTCTTATCAAAAAACTGAATAGTAATTTTCATCCATTTAGTTAAATGTAAAAAAGTTGAAAAATAAATGCCTCACAGTGATAAGCTGTAAAGGATTCACATAATACGGACAAAGAAGTGTAAAATTAAAGAATGGTTACCTCGTAAGTCCTCAATGACGTCAGCACCAGAAGGCGTCGGCTAGGGGTTCTCGTAGGTGGCCTCCAGCGACAAAATCAATACGTCTAAGGGCGTCGTCATCACTATCATACAAATGCGCACCGTTAGACCAGTCTTATATGCTTTGCTGTCGGATTAGCATTAGCAGAATATGAGTCGTTGTAGTCCTTTTTATCCAGAACGTAAGTTGGTCTTTCTAAAATCTTCTTTAATAACCGATTGGGTGTCCGACGAGTCGACGACGCTGGCTTCAGTCTTGGCTGTTTCTTTCCTTTCTGTTTGCTATAATTTTTCGTTGGCCGTGTTTTTATCTTTTTGAGTGGTAACTGTGAATATAAAATTTCACTTAATCAAATGTTTAATACTTTGGAACGGATTCACCAGGTTTTTAGACGTTATTTATATGTAAGGAAGAAATAGCAAGTGATCACAAGCATATCAAAGTCGTGTGATTTTACACGGATTAAATACCAGACAAAATGTAATGTGTATATTTCTCTTATATATTCTTAATAATATACGGATATACTTGCTAGAACATCATGGTTTTTTACAAAAAAAAAATATTCTCCTGCTGTGCTCCCCTCTCAAAGTTTTATATTTCAGTTTGAGAAGATTAAACTGTCAGCCTTTCTGTCTCAGTTAGAGTTAAGCGCTACCCATCAATGCGGTGATGTCGTCCGCGACCAACAGCTTAACATGCTCTCTGAGGTATGTACTGACCGAGTTGTCTGATTTAATCAATTCGCTGGTAGCCAGGATGCGCACCCGATCAATGCCCTTATTCCAGATAATCTATTACATTTTACAACAATTAATGTGTTATTGCGTCTAAATCATGTTGTAAACTTTTTCCAGGCTTACCTCGCTCTCGCTGTCAGAGCTCGACTGCTGGTCTGGCACTCACGAGGAACTGCTACTCGATTAATCATCTGGCTCGGGATCCTTTATTGTCTCCGAATTGGCTCGACTCTTTTGAGCTTTCATCACGAGAGACGACAACTGCTCTTCGATGGAGTTATGATCGTTTAAAAAAATCACCTAAACTGTAAAATTTCTACCGTCTGTCTTTCCAAGAAGTCATATAAAGTGCACATTCATCATAGATTTTTATGATTTTCTATTAGAATAATTACACATTCTTTAAGCGGTACACACATCTTATTTGGCGATTTTTTGTATAATAAGCACTTGCCACTCTTGTACATCTTTAAGTCAATATCAAATAGTTGAACTAAAAAAAAAATGTATTACATTTATTTAAAGCTCTTCATTCGCTAGTGCGGCTTACATCGAATTTTGTCAAATAAAAAGTTACGGGATTCAGAATTTTTATTTGAGTTTCTTATACCCCTTACACTCTTAACAGCTTACTGTTACATTGCTGGTTTACTTGTACTTGGCCTAAGTATATATTAAGTTTATGGGAACGTCTTCTCAAAAAACAATAACTAAAGTTTAAAGAACTTTTCTAAAGATGTAAAGATCTTTTTACGACCTGTTGTAGATTGTTTATCGTTTTATTTTATATATCCGTGTTTTTTGTTTCGTTAATCATTTTAATTAAAATTCTTTCTTTCAATTATTTCAAGAATTGCGCATTATATCATTAATTTAAAATTTCGTTATGTATTCTTATGATTAATCCAAAGTACAAATCGCATCAGTATTTCCTGATAATTGCTTTTTAAGTAGGAACTAATTACTTTTTATATTACAGTGTAGCGAAATACTTTCAACGACAGATTTACCAAAAGTAATAAGTTTTGGGCCGGATCTTGTTTATGATAACTACAAATAAAAATAAATTAAAACGAACTCGAATCAAATTGAAAAACAAAACAAGCCCCTTAAGTTTGTTGTACAACTTAGACGTGTAAATAACTCAAATGCAAAAGCAAACAAAGCTTAACCCATCTCATGGTTCTTACATAAAAATTTTAGGTACATTAATTATGACAGGGCATCGGCCGTAGTGGAAAATTATTTACAAACTCGGATTTTATGAAACGTTTTATATCCTATGGCAAGTGGAGTGTTGGGGCGCGTCGAACGTCAACATTTAGGTAAGAGGATGACGAGTATGAAAAGTAAGACAAATCTTTATTCACTGCTAGTATTACATTTTTTTAAATATATAGAACAGTTTCAGTGCTTTTAAAGACTTAATTTCCAAAATTGACCTTCTACCAGATTTTTTAATTTCTGTAGTTTCAGACTAGACAAAACCTGTAGAAGTTTTACATGTACAGAAAAAAAATCAACATTGACATTTCTGAATATTCTGTGCAAATTTCTTTTTTATCGTATTAATATATTTGATTAATATGAAAATTTAATACAATAATATTATCTCACCATTACATAAATATTTCAATAATTCTTGGTCGTTTATAAAATGAAAATTTATTTGTGATTTTTTAATGTGAGTCACAAATTAAATGATTCGATTGTTCAAAATATTCAGATTACACTGTATAAGTAAACCAAAAACAGAAAATACAGATTAGTACATTTAGCTAATATTTATGCAAATGCTCTTTGAAACCTAAAATTAAGAATAAAGATAAATTCAATCAAATTTTGATCGAGCACTTATAATTATGAAGTTTAATTTATTGTTTGTCTGATTTCAAAATAAGATATAAGTAGAATTCGAGCGACTGACGCTTAATATATCTATTTATTCAGTAGACGATAATTAAATAATCTGCCCGTTGGAATTGTAGTCTCGTTTGATCCAATCTCGAAATACATGTAAAATATTAATATAAAAAAAAAAAATGAAAAATAAATGCCACACAGTGTTAAGCTGTAAAGGATTCCAATGTTAAGGGCAAAGAAGTGTCAAATTAAAGAAAGGTTACCTCGTAAGTCCTCACTGACGTCAGCATCAGAAGGCCTAGGGTTTAAATCCTCGTAGTCGGTCTCCAGAGCCAGGATGGACACGTACAAGGACGTCGTCATGAGTATCTCAGCACTGCGCACCGTTCGACGACTCTTGCATGCTTTGCTGCCGGATTAGCAATGCCGTTCTTAGTCGTTTGGCTTTTAATTACACATTCGTCCCGCCCCCGTTTCTGCGTACTTACGCCCTTTTTAACCGGCTCACCGAGTTTATTCGTACTTTTGCTAACAAGTACTCAAATTCGTGATGATTCTTGGCATATGTACGTTTTTGTACTAGAGCCTTCAGATCGGTCACGTATTTATTAGAAGAAGTATACACCAAAATACATCAATATTTTGAAATAGTAGTCTTAATGCGATATATGAATACGACACTTTTACGAATATAAAGTTGTCTTTATAAGAAAAGCAGAATGTATAAAATGGATATGGAGTGACAAATAACGACTCGCGAGGGCGAGAGGGCGCGTGAGGAATTGTGATATTTATCACTCTCTTTTCTTGCGGATACGTTATTTACTTAAGTGGACTGTATTTACGGCCAAGTAAACTGTTAAATTCAAGTTCTTCCTCAACACAAAATCTCAAATTAGTGTATAGCAGTTTCTTCGAAACTTAAAAACTATGCCGGTCTGCCTTTGAACTTTGCATATGTATAGCGTCGAAATAAATACGAAAGGAAGAGGGAATAATTAGGAAGTAAAAGGCTTACCCCTTGTCGCTTCTTGGGATCACACATGCGGCACCGCACAATTTGTTTTTTTTTTATTATCTTTACTGCACAAACGTTTTACACGTTGCATTCGTTGCAAGTTACCTTTATGTCTCGTCGATAGTTGCAGAAAAGCGACATCTATCGCCCCACAAACAAGAAAAGGAAATGTGCAAGGGAACATATATACTATATGATATGTAATAATATATATACATATAATTGTTTGTGTATATTAAACCGTATGTAAGCAATATTAAACATACACTGGTGAATTCAACATATAATTATTCAGATCGTATTGTGTGAGGTATTAATTCTCGGAAATCCATAGTAGACGCTAGCCTACAACATGCATTAACATGCAGCATGCAACCTACCGCTGACCCTCGAATCTGCCTCTCCACTACGAATCTCTATCCAAAGGATTGAATATTGATTCCAGATTGACTGATATCAAACATCTAAGCAAGTGTTATTTATTTTTATAATTATCTTAGTCCGCCAACCGTTAAACTGTTAATTCTACGTACGTTTCATGCCAACTAGGCACATCCTCAGGAAATTGCCGACAGTCACATACAACAGGGTGTAACGAGTATTAAAACAACCGACACAACCTCGATAAGCGAGCCGCTGCATGCAATGGTCAAAGAGCGACGAAAACATCCTTAAAGCAGCCACAGACCACCACCCATAAACATGCCTATCAACTGTCATAGACTAATCATCACCAACATTTCCCAAATAGTTACAGGCAAGCGTCCAATAATGGTGATTTATATCTTTATTGTTACACAAAGTTTTCAAATTATTGTTTGTTTTAAAGGCCGTATCAATATTATATTTTTTTAATAATCTTGAAATTTTCTCCGAAATTGTACCAAAATATGTCAAACTAGCTATATATTTCTTTTGGTCTTTTGATTGTGTTGGATAGATACTGTTCTTTATAATACTTTTTTGGTTTTTATTAATGAGTCCATCAATTCATTTTTTACTATATCCGTATGCCAATGCTATATTGTAAATGGTATAGCATTGGGTATTCGGTTATTCACCGTACCCCTTAACAATCATAATTTCTCATTAGAATTAAATACTATTTGGTACCCCACGCTGAACGATGTCCTGGGCTTGTACGACTGTGATGCAAGTTTGAATGTTCATAAGCATTTTTTAAAAGAAAATACTGATGTTTTACGGTCGTTCGTTTGCATTTTCCGTTAGTTGAAACGACGATCTATAGAGAGATAATGATGGTAGTCGGTAACGAGCATCAAAACGTTTGTTTTTTAACCAATGAAATCAATGCAAGTAAAAATAGGTGGTTCAATTAAATGCTTAAGAATTCTTTTTTATATATATAAATTTATATACGAAATATTCAGCTCGCGATTCTGACTCACTATCTGCCGATTTTGACTTACATATACCAGATGTATTTTGTGAATGTTTCGTTTTAAGTCCCTTGGTCTCAAACCTCAATTCTTATGCAGATCCAGAACCGAAATTAGTGTTTTGAAATTATTCAATAATAAATGTATCACGTATCCCTAAGTATATTTACCAAATATCCAAGCTACACCTGATTTTAAATTCAATTTAGAAACTTGATTTTATTTATAGAATTTGGCACGACCTGGTAAGGTCAGTAGATTGTAATGAAAACGATACGAGTAAAATGGTTGTGCCATATTCAAGGACATCACGAAGCTGTAAAAGCTCTCAGTTCGGCTACGGTGCGTAGTGCGGTACCGCTACGACACGTGGGCGCCGTAGGTGGCTGCGGGCGGTGTCTTATTACTTTAAGCGAGCAAATCATATCTGTTTTAGTGACGGCCGTGACGATTCAACGATTCCGATTTAAGTTTGTGTCTAATGTAAACTTTATCTATTTAGGCATTTGCCCACGAAAAATAATATTAAATACCCTATGAAAAGCAGTCATCGGGGACTGCCGAGAGAAACATGTGATGGGATTTTCTTCGAGATTGTCAACATAGTTGTAGTGTCAGAAATTAGAAATTGAATTTTTAATTTCTGACTGAAAATCATTAACGTTCGTCCGGCTTAAACTTTTCTTTAACATTTAAAATTTCTGCGTTCTGATCAACAATTAAAATACTAATAAGATATTTAAAAAGGTTTTTAAAGCGCCCATCGTTTTATTCACATACGTGACAGACAACAAATTATTCAATAATTTATCTGTCGATAACCTTTTATTACCATAACTTAGTTGCTATAAATCTAATGCAACCAAATAATTTTCTCCGGTAATTGACAAATGTTGAATCAACGTTTTCGGTTCCCCAGATAAGTAAGCAATAAGATAACATAATTTTTATGTATCTAACAACTAATTGTCATTGCCCACAATAGATTTAAATATATCAATAAATGAAAAATATTCCTCTATTCTGCCAGAAAAGGGAGGAAGTTGCAATTTCGGAAAAAAAACTTTTTATTTTGTTTACTTTCTAAATATTTCAAATTAACAGAGACATAAGATTGATCAGGAACCAGTTCTGCATATCTCCGCTTGATATCGTAATAGGTTGGTATAGAAATCGTATTTCTTTTGATGGCTTTCGGAATCAAACTCCTCTGATATAGACAAAGATTCAATCTCAACGGGTTTTTCTACGAAATCGCTAAAAATACGATCTATATCGGCGTATTTTATTTTATAATTCTGAACACCCTCTTTATTGAGAGATGCTACCTCAGAAATATCGTTCAATTTATCTAAATTTGATGTTAATAATTGTAATGTAGTAAAAAATTACAGTTAACTTTCTCGGTGCTATAATAAACAGAGAATATAAATATTCACAAAACGAAAGAAAAAGAGAAGTATTTCATAGTAAATAACTTATAAAACAAAAATAGTATTTTTTCTTGAATTTGAACCCTTAAACATTCAGGTACATTATATCTTTACCCACTAAACTGTAACAACAATGTATATTGCGACATTTGTAAGCAACATGTAATATAGATGTAAATCGCGACTATAAATATGGATAGATGGCGCTTTTAAGCATGAATAGATCGTTTTATTGTAATAAAAATGTTACTTTACATAAATAAAATACTTACAGATGTTGGATTTTAAGAAATTTCAACAACATAAGAGGTATTGCTTATACAAATATAACGACTTTTGTATAAATGCAAAAATAACTGTATTATTTTTCACAGTAAACAGTTATTTCTGCTAGAGGTTACATGCGAACAATGTTAAAATGTGGATAAATAAATAAACAATATACACATAAAATAAATGTTATACAAAATCTAAAGCCATGCGTGCTCGAATGGACCAAATGTTTATTTCAAGCTCTTGCCTAATACAATATCTCAAAATAGTGTATTGCAGTTTCCTAGAAACTTTAAATTATGCCGGTCCGCCTCCGAACTTTGCATATGTATAGTATCGAAAAAAATACCATAGGAAAGGGGAATAATTATAAAGAAGGCTGACCCCAAGTGGCGTCTTGGGATCGCACACGCGGCACCGCAAATTTGGTTTTTAGTGTTATCTTTACCGCACAAGTGACTTACACGTCACATACGTTGCAAGTTACATAATTGTCTTGTCGGTAGTCGTAGAAAAGCGACACCTATCGTCCCGCCAACAAGAAAATAAAATAGACAAGAAAATATAAATACTATATAATTGATAATAATATATATATACATATAAATGTTTATGTATATTAATTAGTTAGGTTTAGAGAATCAAATTATATATCAAAATTGACAATCTATTTTTTAAACCACAACATAAACTCGGCCACGGGGTAACATCTACATTTATATGTGGTTCAATAATTAACAAAACACATGATGCCCTTCACGATTCCATTAAATCTGATATAAAAGTCAATGCGCGTTTTAAGATTTGAATTGCAAGCCTTAAGCTTTGAGCTAGATTGTTTTGTTACAGTAAAAACATTTAAAAGTGTGTATGATTGTTTTCACATGTAAAAGAAAGATTTGGCTTATAAAGTAAATTCACATATCTGTTAAATGAGCATGTCGGTGACGCATATTCATATTTTGTCCATCCGCAAATCACCTACTGCGCCTTTAAAAAAATCTAAGCTTTGCTTTGTTTACCGCCATTTCTTGAATTTTGAGGTAATTGATTCTATTGCTCCTGTGTAATTGTTTCTTTTTAAAGAATTAACAGAAACTGCAGATAAATACTAAGTAAATAAAATACGTAGGTCTACTTAGCAATTTTGTAGAGTATGTAGTTTTTATCGTGGGAACTCATCATATTTCTACGGCAAACTTGAAGGACGCCGAGTAAAGTTCGGTTGCCCGGATACTAGGAGTTTAAGGAACAAACGAGCATGCGCACCGCCGGCTTTGAAATGAGGACGTCGGAAATAAATTGTAATCGAAATTCTCAGCTCATATTTTAATATCAGCGTTTTCCGCGAAACGCCTGAAATAAATACCCTGCGGCAGTAGTCCGCGGCGCCTGCGCCAGTAGGGCGGTGTATTAGACGGCACGAGTCTTGGGGTCGAACGAAGGTCGGTCCGCCTTATTTACCGGAAGTAGGTGTGACTGCAGATCAATCTTCCACATGCATATATGTACTACTAAGTATTTTGCATGTGGTTCGTACGTAGCTCGAACGTAATTACTTGCAACTGCAGTTCATAATACGTATCGCCTCTACTACATACTATATAAATCTGCAGCGTCTGTCTGTATGTCTCGTCTGTCTGTCTCTGTGTACCTCGATCTCGATGAAAAGTGGTATACGATAAGAATATATGTTCGATGTATGAACAAATGAGGGGCTATATATGATTTCGATAATTAATATGTGATGAACAAAAGAAAGTTTAATTATTAATTTTAAATTTTTTTAATATGTATGTTCATTTATTTTTATATGATGGTGTACCTAATATTATAAAGAGGTGAAGAATGTATGTTTGTAGATTTGGATGTAGGGGGTGATTTCCAGAACTACTGATCCTCTTCCGATGATTCTGTGACTAACAGAAAACTACATTATTAAGAGAGCTAGAAGTCTTTTACAAGGTATTCTATTACGTACTCATTAAAATATAGCGTAAATTCATTATAAATTGAAAACATTAAGGCACACGCCAGTTTATTTCTTGTGTTTCGTATAACTGTAAAAACGGATTAGTGTAATAATAGGAATTCCGCAGCCGCGCCGTGCCGGTGGCTAATGAGCTATTGTTGCACTTTTAAGTAAATAAAAGTCATTCGTTGCATTGTTTCAGGTTTTGTTCCGTGCTGTAAACTTGAACCGTTGTAGCAAATTACCTATTTCTCAGTATAATAGAACGTAGCAGACATTGCAATATCGATAACAGTTTTGCACTGTAAAACCATTTTTTATTTCGTTTATTTCTGCTTTATGTAATAAGATGACATTTAATAATAAACATCTATTTATATTATGTCACATAAAAGTCACTGCAACTCGATAACGGTCGGAAATTCTATTATAAGTACGCCGATATGCGGGTGCGAAGTTCACCAAATTATTCTTTCTATAAATAAAGTATTGAGTCACAACGATGTTAACTTACGAGAGTATTGCTGTAGTTTGTACTTATGGCTCAAGTAAATTGTGTATGTATATATTTTAGGATACGATTTATCGTCAGAACGGCTCGTGTGGACAGTTTGAAGTAGGTACATGTTGTTCACTGCCGGAGGAAACCCTCACGACGGCGTCGTCTTCTGGTGTGCACACGTGTCCATTTTAATTCTATCTACATAATGGTGATGATTGTCGTTAAGGAGTTTCGTTCCGATGTATGCCTTCATACTCCATGTCCAGTCAAGTTCGGCTCGTCCATGACCTTAATTAGGTACCTATCTCGTTTCGGAACCGTCAAAACTTAACAATACCTCATTTGTTATAAACTTTCCTCAATATACTCATGTTTTATAGATGTCTTATTTGGTTTTGGGGAATTTCCTTATACATCTACCAAGTCCGAAATCTAATACTCCGAAAAATTTGAATGGGATCACCATGAATTGTGTTAATTCAAAAGGAACCATTCAAAGCGATTCTGAGAACCTTCTCTTGTTTTTTGATATCGGTTAAAAATATCCTCTCATACCTAAATAGTACGAATTATCCAGATTAATTAAACAAATGTAATAATTGTTAATTGTAAAAAATATTATATTTCAATATGTTATTACGATAAATTATTTTTGTGAATTTTAAAATATTTTTCGATTTTCACAAACACCAAATTAGTTATATATTATCGCTTTAAAAATCAATATCTATGTACTATCTATCTATTTACTCTTTTATTTTATGGTAATGGATAAAAATTATAATTTGATTATAATTTCAACAAAATATTATAATATGCTCTTAACATGATCTCTGAGGCACGGGCCGAGTGGTTTGATTTGATCGATTCGCTGTTAGTCAGGATTCGAACCTGATCAATAATTTACTTCCAAATATTTGATTACTAAAATGAGTCTCTTACTGTCTTTCAATCATATTGTAAACATTTTCCAGTCTTACTTCGCTTTCGCTGTCAGCGATCGGTTGCTGCTGGCGCCCACGAGTAACTGCTCTCAGACTAATCCTCCAGTTCGTGATCGCTTATTATCTCTGAAGAGCAGATATTCTGGGCGTTCTTCTTGGGTGACGACATCGTCTGGTCCTCGATGGTGTTACAATTGTCTAGAAAAATTGCATAAGCTGTTTGTAAAATGTTTACCGTCTTTTCACGAAGTCATAGAAAGTACACTCAACATTAATTTTCATAATTTTCTTTTAAAATATTCACTTGTTCGTTAAGAAGAACAACCATCTCATTTTGCGATTATTTGTTTCATAAGCGCTTGCCAATCTTGTACGTCTTTAAGTCAATAAGAAATTGTCGATTAAGAAAAAGAATCGAATTATAACTGTTCATTGACCAATGTCAGTTATATTGAATTTTGTTATAAAAGGAGTTACAGGACCAATAGTTTTTGTATGATTTCTTACACCCCATACAACGGAGGCGTCCAATAAAAAATGAGCATGAATGTGGTGTCGGTAACTTTACTATGTTAATGGTAGTCGCCTTTAGCATGGTACACTATTATCTTTATCCTGAAAACCTAAAACTCCTGTCCTGCAGTGAGTACTGCTTCATTATCTTTGAATCTGTCCTTTCAGATATTCCTTCAACCTTGGTAAAGATAGCAATAACTAGGAGCAAGATATATCAGGATATGAATATTGACGATGCTCATGTATTTCAATTTACAGTTTTTATAGTTATTCATACCAACATGTGAAGGAGTTCTAATTTCGAAAAGTTATTTTTAACTGACTTCAAAAAAGGTGGAGGTTCTCACTTCGACTGTAATTTTTATGTTTGTTCCCTCAGAACTTTCGACTGGGTGAACCGATTTTGATGATTTTTTTTTTATTTGAAAGCTGGTGCTTCTTGTGTGGTCCGATTTTGGTTAAGTTCTGACAACGGCATATATGACAAAACAATAAAAGTCTTAAGTTTGCATTCAGTGTGTGGGTGACAAATGGACGAATAACTAAATATCACGCCAATTGACTTCGATGATTCTTTTTTTATTAGAAAGGATGTACTTCAGCATGGGATCCATGAATATGGGATCCATGACAAAGTAACGAAACTTTTCAATTCTTAGGAGCAAATTAATAATTATACTCGGCTGAATCTTTTATAGGCTACAAAAATATTTGAGTCACCTAACTTAATGGCGTTATGGTCAAGCAATTGTTGTAATCGAATATGGTGTCAATGGAACTTCATAATGGCTTACAGTAAGGGTGCTATCTATGAGCAGAACGTTTAGTAGGTGTACTCATATTCAGACAAATTAGTTAGTGTATTTGAGATTCACTAAAAATTAAAAAATAAAAAGAATAGCAAAAAAAAAACCGACTTCAAAAAAAGTTATTCTAAAATGTCAATCAAATTATCGGTCGGTATCTATTGCTATGTATATTTTAGTGTTTCCTTGGCTGACACTACTCCAAAAATAACAATAATTTTAACTACATTATATTATGGTAATAATTTGATTGACTTTTAAGGAGTCTAATATTTTTCATTTCATTTTACTCAGGAGAACTCTAAAAAGTATTTTGATTATTCGTTGTTTTTTCATAGGTATATGTTAAGGTAAATTTGTAGTGGGTAGGTACGTACCTACCTTCTTGCGTGCTAAACACAAAGATCGTACCTACATATTGATGAGTAGAAAAAGAAAGTTGATTATTAAGTTGTAGAAGAATATGAAGTAGTATTTTTACTTTTTAGAGCGTATTAATTAGTTTTTTTTTGAAGACGTTTTTTTCGGTAAAATTTTTGCTTATATGTAGAGGCAGATGGCGGAGAATACCTAGAAAATACCTAGAGAATACCTCTAAAATGTTAAAAGTATATACATTTTCACAATGGTTATTCTAGAATTAGTCCTAAATATAAAAATGTCGTTCGTTAAAAAAATAAAGTAAGTGTCCATGAACTCACCGAAAGGGCGACTCTATGTCGGTGCGCATTTCGCCCCTTCAGTCCGCCCCCATGGCCGCGCGCGCAGCCTGGACGCAGCGCTCCGCGCGGTACCGACTGCGTCGAAGCCAGTCGGTGCAAGCTGAAGTCTAACATCACAATTCATATGTCAATATCGTTTCAAAACATTTTTGTTTTACATCTGCCGGAATTCAAATTAATTTATCAGAACTGAAATTAATAAGGCCAATAATAAAGTATGTAATAAAATAACAAAGAAAGAATAGTTTGTTAATAAAATCAGTACATTTTTCTTAATATTTTCAATATAACGATAATAAGACAATATTTATATTTATTCATAAAAAATACATTTAAATTTAATAATAGTTCACTGATTCGAATTATTTTAGGCAAAATAAAAATATTTTAGCTTTGACCCACGATATCTCGGCTCCCAGTGGACCGATGTCATCAGCGAGAGAGATGTCGTGAGCCCGTTTCGACATCCTCTTTAAATCGGATCTGATTTAAAAAGTATCAAAACGAAAGAGATCAAATTTGGAAGACCAAATTCCAAATTTGGGGGCTACGTTGACGCCGCCGGGTCAAGGGGGAGGTAATTTTTTAGACTACCCGATAAATCGATAAACCCGAATTTGGGGCCTTAGCCTTTCCCGTTCAGGATCTTGATAATAAAATAATAGTGTGATATCACAGTAATTAAAAAAATAATAATGAATTCTTTAAAAATGTTTAAATTATACGTTAAATAAATCAATGAAATAACGAATCATTGTCAAACTTCATTTTAGAGTTAAATTTTAAATTAAAAATAGTAATAATTTAATTAAAATATTTCCAATGTGCGAAATGTCCTCATGTCCAAAAATAACATTAAAACTGCACCTGTCAAGATATATTTTCATATTCTCAAAGATGCAGAAAGGAAAAAGTGGTGTAAAACGATGAGGAGAGATAATGAATCGTGCTTGAGTAATTTATGTTGTTGTGAAGATCATTTCGACATGATTATTAAATATGTATGAACCTAAAATCATATTCATCACATCACAAAATTAGCGGTGTATTTTAGGTTATAATTACTTGACTCATCTCACGAGTATAAAAATAAGGAATACGAAAATTTGTCAAATATCTATAATTTATTTATTTACTTTGTAGCTTCTACTTCTATTAGTACAGTGGACGTAGTCAGAATTATTTGCGAAGTAGGTAGTCATCATGAACACATCAGGTTTAGGCAGATTATCCGACTGCGCCTTGACAAAACCGCTTTGAGTCATTATGTTGAGCTTTCTATCACAAGGAGTCACAGTCTTCAGTTAATAATTTTCATAAAAACACTAATAGTTTATCAAATATGCCGAGTGAACAGTGAAATCACGTTTCGTTCCGACAAAAGCGTTGCGTTTTGGAAATTTACGAGGAAATTTATGAAGGAGTTTACGAGGAAATTTGAAAAATACTACTTTTAAATAATTAAATTTATTAATAGAAATATCATAATTTGTAAAAATAATCATGAGTATATATCTTCTTTAGCAATAAGGAGAACATGTATTTTTTTCTATCCATTTCTAAACCACATGCACATTCCCTATTGTCAGCGACAGCACGAGTACTCAAAATTAAGTATTGTATCAGATCACTGTCGTTTAAGTCTGCGTCACGACGAGTCATGTCTTTCAAAGTTTCAAATAGGCCATTTATGTAAGTCGCAATAGAATGAAGGTAATTGCATGCGCAGTAACCTAATTGTTTTGTTTTAATGTTGGATTTCGCAGTTGGAGGGCTTGTTTAGAATTTAAAAATGACCTTAATATGGGATATCATTTGTTGTAAAGGCCGCAGACTATCATAACTTGGTACAAAGTTAGACTTTACTTCAATAGTTAAGGCTATAAAACGGTAGAGCAATTACGTGTATTCCTGGTAAATACAATTAATATCTTTTTTCACTTTTAATGTGTATGCATTACATTCTTTTTGATTTTTGATATGTGATTTTAAATTTCGTTATTCATTGAATAGAAGTAGTATGGTTCATTATGCTATACGATATGTGTTAAAGATAAAATTCAGAATATATTTTGTTGCTACACTTAGAAGGTAGAATGAAATTTGTCCTAATGCTTCACCTTTATTCAAACTACCGTTACATATATTATTTAACACCAGCAGCAATCTAAGGCGGTTATCCGGGTAGAAGTGACCTAAATGTTCATGATACGATCACTTTAAATAAAATAATAATTACTTCGATCTGTAATATTTCGCTGATTCGATTATTCCCGGTATCGATTTAATTTCATGCAAAAGCGGCGACAGTACCAACCTTAAGTTTATGAATAAAGCAAATAAAGGACTCACCGCCAATCTTTCAGCTCCAATCACTGACTTTCCTCCAAAACTCTAAGTTCTAAGTATAATAATGTAAAGCGCGCGGTGCGATGCGTGTGCACACGATGAATGTTTAATGAGCAAAGAATGTGGGTATGCGTCAAGCGTTGAGCGTCGGGGCGAGCGGGCACTGTCATCCGCGCGGGGAGGGCCGATGTACCAACATGTGCGCCGGCAAGAGATTACGGAGAAAAACGGGGTTGTCATTAATTAATAAAAAATAGTACAGTGTACCTAAAACTAATAAGTAGGCGCAAGCAGGTCGATATATAATATATAAACGTGCACTAGCAAGCGACTTGGACATTCCCAGGAGACGTTGCCGTCTTGAACTGTGTAGTCGACTTACTTGATACATAGACGTCTTTGTTTTATCGTTTCGGCATACGCATGTCTTTGTTTAAATCTTTCTCTGAAAATTTGGTAACATATTGAGTCCAACAATACGTATTCGTGAAGCTAACTTCACATGTTTAGTATTTCTTAACGTCCGTCTGTATAGGCTCTCACAATTCATATATTAAAAGTTACGTTTATTTTCATGGTCTTACTTAAATGCAAGATACATTATTTACTAAAAAAGATTCCAGAGTTATATTTGTCGCTATCGAATACTGTAATAGTTTCTTTTATTATTCAGGAGGCTCAATTAAATATTAGTGAAGCAATTGTATGTCTCTAAGTGCAATTATTGTTAATAACCTATATAAATACATAAAAAGCTGAACAATAAATGCTACGCAGTGTTAAGATGCAAAGGATTCACATGTTACGGGCAAAGAAGTGTAAAATTAAAGAGAAGTTACCTCGTACGTCCTCATTGACGTCAGAACCGTAAGCCTCAGCTGCAGGTCCTCACAGGCGACCGCCAGAGCCAGGACCAGCAGGTCTAAGGGCGTCGTCATGCCCGTCTCACCACTCGCACCGTTCACGAGTCTTGCATGCTTTGCTGCCGGATTAGCGATGACGTTCTAAGTCGTTTCGCTTTTAATTACACTTCCATCCCGCCCCTGTTTCTGCGGACTTACGCCCTTTTTAACCGGCTCACCAAGTTTATTCGTACTTTTGCTAACAAGTACTCAAATTCGTGATGCTTATTACAAATGTACTTTTTTTTTACTAGGAGATTTCAGCTAGGACACGTATTCATTAGAAGAAGTATACACCAAAATACATCAATATTTTGTAACAGTAGTCTTGATGCGTATATGAATACGACACTTTTAAGAATATAATGTTGCCTTTTTAAGGGAAACAAAATGTAGAAATGGATATGGAGTTCAACATACAACTGAGATTAGATATTTCGGAACAATCCTGAAGCACAATGCAGGAGATCGTCCCGAAGAATAAAATTGCACGAACCTGCAGACCGCAGAGTGGAGCAACGCCTCGGCTCCTCCCGGTCTTCACCAGCGACTCGGGATATTTATACGCGTGTAGGTTTAAATTAAACCGAGCAGACGCGCGTGTGTCCGGCGCGGTTAACAGTTATCGCTCAAGTCGCGGGCGGTATCAAAGTTACGTGCGGAGGTAGTATGGGAAGGGAAGGGCACTGGAAAAACTGTATGTAAAAAACAAATACAGTGACTTGGCGCATACAGGATATCTATGTACTTCGTTAAAAAAGAAGGAAATAATGGCATCGGGTTGACTCGCGTCTAATGACTTCATCAATTAATCTTATTTTTTCAAATTGGTCGTATATCGTTTTTCAAATACGTGCTCTGGTATCCCGCGATGCTGAGCGATGTCCTGGTTGTACGACTGCAGACGCAACTAGAATGCTCATCGGCAATTTCTTATTAGGGAATACTGATATTCCTCGGTCGCCCGTTTGCATTTTACTTTAGTTGAATCGACGATCTATAGAGAGATCATGATGGTAGTCGGTAACGAGCATCAAAACGTTTGTTTAATCGCTATAAATATGATCTATATCGGCGTATTTTATTTTTTAATTCTGAACATCCTTTTTATTGACAGATGCTACCTTAGAAAGATCGTTCAATTTCTCTAAGTTTAACTTAACATCTAATGGATGTTTATAACTGTAACGTAGTGAAAAATTACAGTTAACTTTTTCGGTGCCATGATAAACACAATATAATTACTCACAAAAAACAAGAGAAAAAGAACAGTATTTCATACTTAATAACTTTTATATCAAAAATAGTATTTTTTTCTTGAATTTGAACCCTTAAACATTCAGGTACTTTATATCTTTACCCACTAAACTGTAACAACAATGTACATTTCGACATTTGTAAGCAACGTGTAATATAAATGTAAATCGCGCCGATAAATATGGATAGATGGCGCTTTTAAGTATGTATAGATCGTTTTATTATGTATAATGAAAATATTATTTTGCATAAGTAAAATACTTAAAGGCGTTGGATTTTAAGAAATTTTAAGTACGTAAGAGGTAAATATTGAGCCAAAACGATGTTAACTTATGAGATTATTGCTATAGTTTGTATGTTTGTAAATTGTGTATGTATATATTTTATGATACGATTTATCGTCAGAATGGCTCGTGGGAAAGTTTAAAGTAGGTATATGCTGACGCTTGACTGCAACATGCATTAACATGCAGCATGCAACCCACCACTGACCCTCGAATCTGCCTCTCCACTACGAATCTCTATCCAAATGATTGAATATTGATTCCAGAGGATTGACAGATATCGAACACCTAAGCAAGTGTTATTGATTTTATAATTATCTAATTCCATAGCTGTTAAATTGTTAATTCTACGTTCGTTTCATGCCCACAGCACATCCTCGGAAATTGCCGACAGTCACATCCACCAGGGTGCTAGGTGCGTTAAAAACAACCAACACAACCTCGTTGCAGGCCGCTGTCATGCAATGGTCAAGAGCGACGAAAACATTCTTAAGGCAGCCACAGACCACCGATAGACATGCTTGTCAAATGTCACAGACTAACCATCACCAACATTACCCAAATAGTTACAGGCAAGCGTCCAATAATGACGATTTATAAACGATCAATTTGGTCGTTGAGCATATTATTATTATCTATATGTTTTAAAATTTCGAAGGATTCCAAAACGTTTAAACGTAACTTCCTTCTCACACATGCAAGACATCAGATTTGTGATCATTATTAAGCTTATGACCGGTTTCTAATAGATGTTTAGCAAAATGGGATTTGTCTGATTTATTATTTCTAAAGGCCGAAAAATGTTCTTTGTATCTTTTTTTAAAGCAACGTCCGGTTTGTCCTATATATATATATATTGATTTACAGTCATCACAAGTTAATTCATAAATTCCAGATTTTTTATTATTGTGTAATTTATCTTTATTGTTACATAAAGTTTTCAAATTATTGTTTGTTTTAAAGGCCGTATAAATATTATATTTTTTTAATAATCTTGAAATTATCTCCGAAATTGTACCAAAATATGTCAAACAAGCTATATATTTCTTTTTGAGTTGATTGTGTTGGATAGATACTTTCTTTATAATACTTTTTGTTTTTATTAATAGTCCATCAATACATTTTTACTATATCCGTTTGTCAATGCTAATCTGTTTGTAAATGGTATTTAATTCTAAAGAGAATTATATGATTATTAAGGGTATGGTGAATAACCGATGTATCATTGATTTATAAGCCATAATTTGTTACCATGGATCACAAGAAGAAATGGGTATTGTAGTATCTCGTGGGTTTCTATATATTTTAAATTCATATCTATTATTTTTTTTTTCTAGTTAAGGTCAAATCTAAAAATATAGAACTGTTTGATTCTTCCTCTAGTTTAAATTGAATTTTGGGATGTATGCCATTAATATAATTTTGAATATTCTATTGAATTACCCAGCCAACACATAATAATATCGTCCACATATCTAAAATAATACAGGATATTATCATTGTTTACTATGTGCTTATTTTCGAATTCATCCATAAAAATATCGGCCATTAATGGGCTTAAAGGTGAACCCATAGCTAGACCTTCCTTTTGTATATAAAATTGATTATTATAACGGAAATAATTTTGATTCATGCACAATCCTGTTAATTTAAAGACATCGTCTTTCTCGCCTGGATGTAGTTTTGGTTTATCTAACTTATCTTTTATAATTGTTAAGCATTCTCTAAAAGGAACATTAGTAAATAAACTGTCTACGTCAAATGAGATTAATTAAATGAGATAAATTAAATAAATTAAACTATTGTTTGGAAGGACAATATCTTTAATTTTGTTAACCAGGTCTAAACTATTAACCGAACTATATTTGGGTTGAATGAAATTTTTCTTTTTATTATATCATTTATGTATTTAGCTAATTTATATGTTGGCGCCTGCACATACGATACCACCGGACGAACCGGCTCACACTCTTTATGTACTTTTGGCAAACCATACAATCTAGGGGTCTGTGGATTCATCGTTATCAAATATTTTTTTTCTGATTCTCTAGTTAATAAAAATTTTGATGACGATAAATATTGTTTAACTTCCGCAATATATTTATTGGTGGGATCATATCGGTCATATCGGTCTACCGGTGGTGGTCTGTGGCTGCCTTAAGAATGTTTTTGTCGCTCTTTGACCATTGCATGACAGCGGCCTGCCTAACGAGGTTGTGTTGGTTGTTTTAACGCTCCTTGCAGCCTGGTGGATGTGACTGTCGGCAATTTCCTAAGGATGTGCCTTGTTGGCATGAAACGTACGTAGAATTAACAATTTAACAGTTAGCGGAATTAGATAATTATAAAAATAAATAACACTTGCTTAGGTGTTCGATATCTGTCAATCCTCTGGAATCAATATTCAATCATTTGGATAGAGATTCGTAGTGGAGAGGCAGATTCGAGGGTCAGCCGTGGGTTGCATGCTGCATGTTAATGCATGTTGCAGGCAAGCGTCTACTATGGATTTCCGCGAATTAACACCTCACACAATACAATAGGTATATGCTGTTCACTGCGGGAGGAAACCCTCACGACGGCATCATCTTCTGGTGTACACACGATCCATTTTAATTCTATCTACATACACGTATGAAGGCATACATATTGTATGCCTTCATACTCCATGTCCAGTCAAGTTCGGGTCGTCCATAACCTTAATTGGGTACCTATTTCGTTTATGGACCGTCAAAAATTTAACAATACCTCATTCGTTATTTGTTATAAGCTTTCCTAAATGTACTTCATACCTTATAGATTTATTATTCGATTTTCAGGAGTTTCCTTGTATATCTTCCAAGCCCGAGATCTCATACCCCCAAAAAAATAAAATGGGATTACCATGGACTGTGCAAATTCGAATCGGTTCTGAGCACCACCTCCTGTTTTTTGAAATAGAATAAAAATATTCTCCAATAGACAAAGATACAAGCCAAAAGTAATCTACATGTAAATAGTACAAATTATTCGATCTTATTATACATTATTGCTTGAAAATCAATATCTATGTACTATCTGTCTTTTCACTCTTTTATTTTATGGTAATGAATGAAAATTATAATTTGATTACAATTTGAACAAAACTACCAAAATTTTCAAATTGTCAATAAATATTTTCTATGATTTTGGCACTATAAAAACGACGTCGGACGACGGTGGCCCACTGGGTTTCGAAGGATATAAATGTAAGAAAATTATTGAATAAATCAAAAAATGCCATTCATAGATACTGCAGGGCGATAGTAATAGTAAGTAGAAATATTTACTTTGCGTTTTTTTTTATTTCCATATTAAAATAAATTAAATACTCGGAATGATAAGGGTACTTGTGTCCTGCAAAAAAAAAAAGACACAAAATCCACGCGCTAATTTATCGACTGCAGCATGCTGAAGCCAAAACATTATTACGATAACTTTTTTATCTAAAATTAGGACTTTGTTCCTATGGCATGGAACGAAGCTCCTATTTTACTTAAACTTTGTTTTATTTCGTTGCTTTGATTGTGTAAAGTAATTTTCCAATGTTAACAATTCTTACCCTCGTCAAGAAAATTTCCTGTTTGTTTGTGTGAAAAAATTGATTGTGGCAATTTTAGTTTCAAATACATTTTGATTTGGAATATTGAAATCGTTTTTATCAAATACTTTCATATGAAATATTCATTTATTTTGACTCTCGTTAGTAGTTTCTATTTATTATTTACTAGTATATGTATGTAATTTCTAAAAATCACTAGAAAAGTCAAGTTTTTAGGCTCGGTTATTAATTGAAATACGAAATCTCCTTAATCCAGATCGGATTCATGCAAGTTTAAGATCATATGCAAGATTAAAATGCAGAACTAAATCGAGTTTTGAATTGAGTTTGGAACTTGAAACTTTGAGATGGATGTCGGGACTGACGACTGTATTAAAAATCCATTGATACTTCCAAATTATAATTTAAAACAAACATTGCAATAATCCATTACCGTAGATATTCATTCCGACGTCACTTCTGCAGCTGCGCCTTTTTGTAGGTCTTTATCGGCAGCGCTCGCTTCTTGAGTCTTCTGTCTTTGCTTCTTCTGCATTTGCAATTTCAACATCTTGTTCTCGTCCGCACATTTGGTTGTGATTGCACTCCTGCAAGCGGTGAGATTATACTTTGTTACTCTTTCAATATACTATATCTATAATCCTAACAAATTTCCAGTAGAATTTTATAGATCTACGTAAGTTTCTCTTCAAATAAATTGTTTGACAGCAATAGGTGCAACCCAAGTGAAATGTTTGTGACTGGGGTCACAAACATTTCACTATAAGCTGTTATTTATTAAAAGATTCAGATTGCGTTGAGGTTCTTGAATTGAGGTTCTTGCTCTGATGTCATTCACTTATGATTAGAAAAGTAAGGACACAGTCTTCTTTAAATATGAAATTATGTTATCGAAAATGAAAATGTAGAGAAATATAAAACGAACGATTCTCACCATTTCTTTCAGTTCGCTATAGGAATTGTTTAATGTGTTTTCTGTCTTCTTGCACTCATGTGTTTTTGAGGATGTTTGTTTGGACTGATCGTCACTGTCATTGTCCTGATTTGTTTCAAGTTCGCCATGTGGACTACATCTTTCCGCTATTTCTATATAATTACGAGATCTGTCCTGTATCGGCTCTGTGGGCAGGGGCGTTCCTTGATTTAGTCCATTCAACGATTTTTCATCGGCAAAATGAAACATATTAAATGCCTCGCCTTCCACATTATAAGTAGGAAAGTCAAGCGATTGAGACTTGCATGATCCTTTTCCGGCTCCCAACAACGTTGTCATTAGATTGCTTGATAATGTTTTTAAATTTTGTACCGTCTCTTTTATGATTTTCATCTCTCTTTTTATTTCAGATATTTCCGATGAGCCTATCAAGGTCATTTTTATTTCTGCGATGTTTATTTTCCTTTTTCATCGCTTTTATGAAATGTACTACACTTTGCGTATTTCTGAAATAAATTCGAGTTGCTGGCATCCTTTCCGCCCAGATCGTAAGTTGGTCTTTCTAAAATCTTCTTTAATAACCGATTGGGTGTCCGACGTGTCGACAACGCTGGCTTCGGTTTTAGAGTAGGTCTCGGCTGTTCCTTTCGTTTTGTTTCCTATAAATTTTCATTGGCCCTGTTTTTATCTTTTTGAGTCGTAACTGTGGATATAAAATTTCGTTTAACCAAATGTCTGATACTTTGGAACGGATTCATTAGGTTTTAAGGAGTTATCTATACGTAACTAAGAAATTAGTAAACGGTCACAAGCAGACCAAAGTCGTGCGAATTTACACAGATTAAGTACCGGATAAAGTAAAATGTATATATTCCTTATATATTCTTAATAACATGCAGATATAATTGCTAAATCATCATGGTTTTATATGAAAATTTATTCCCTTGTTGTGATTGTATTACTTTAGGGCATTTTTTCAGACTTTATCAAAATCTTGTATTTTAGTTTGAGAAACTTGGACTTTAAGTCCTCCTTACTCAGAAGAGTTAAGCGCCACCGATCAATACGGTGAAATCGTCCGCGACCGACAGCTTAACATGCTGTCTGAGGTACTGACTGAGTGGTTTGATTTGTTCAATTCGTTGGTAGTCAGGATTCGATCCCAATCAATATCTTTATTTGAAATAATCTTTTACATTTTACCACAATTATCCATCTCTAAATCATGTTGTAAACTTTTTCCAGGCTTACCTCGCTCTCGCTGTCAGAACTCGACTGCTGGTCTGGCGCCCACGAGGACCCGCTACTCGAGTAATCCCCCGGCTCCAGATCGTTTGTCGTCTCCGAATTGACGCGGCCATTCTTAGCGAGAGACGGCAAAGGGTCTTCGATGGTGTTACGATCGTCTAGCAAAATCACATAAACTGTAAAATGTCTAACATCTGTCTTTCCATGAAGTCATAGAAAATGCATTCAACATAAATGTTCATAATTTGCTATTAGTATAGTCGCACGTTCGTTAAGCGGGACAAACGTCTCATTTAGCCATTTTTTATATCGTAAGCGCTTGCCCGTCTTGTTTATCGTTAAGTCAGTGTCAATTCGTTGAATTAAAAAAAATATATATCATAACGAATGAAAACCATTCATTCGCTAGTGTGGCTTAAATCGAATTATGTCTAATAAAAATTTACGGGATTCAAAAATTTTATTTGAGTTTTCTATACCCCTTACCCTCTTAACAGCTTACATTTACAGCTACTAACACATTGCTGGTTTGGCTGAACTTGGCTAAGTATATGTATATTAGGTTTATGGTAATCTTTTTTCAGAAAAGAATAATATGATACTTTAATGTCTAAAAATCTCTTTTACAACCTGTTGTAAATTGTTTGTCTTTTTATTTTATACTAGCTGCGCCCCGCGGTTTCCCCCGCGTGGTGATGCAAAATTGTGATAATGATGATAGAAAGTATTTTATTTTTTCGTCAATTTTTCAATGTTTCCATTTTATTCTGCTATTCGGGACTGAGACAAATACAACAAATTAAAAATCATGAAAATCGGTCCAGTCCTTCTCCAGTTATAATTGTTCGAACATCTACATTATTTAACGTGTATTAATTGGAAGTAAGTATTTTTTAATATTATTAATATGTATTTACTCATTAATAGGTATTATAGGTATTATAAACGCTATATTTTGTAAGGATAAATAGGTACGGATGTATATAATGAATGATGGTAATGCAAAAGTTATTGGCAGCTACTGCAATATACTCCTATAAACTATGTTAAGCAATTTATTTCGGTCTATGTAAACATGCAGATTTTGCTATTTAGAAACGCGTGAGCAAACCACGTAGAGCTGGCCGTGGGAAAAACATGGCGTGCTCAAATGTTTGTCTGCTACCTTTAAGGTTCGACCCTGCTGCCGGACCGCGCAATTATATCGCGCACTCCCTTGTTTATCGTCATAACTGTTCAAATATTTGTCCAAATGATGTGGTGTAAAAGACAAAGTTTAGGGGGGAGGAGCCAATTAAAATTTTTATATTGGAATATGAAATAAATCGGTAAAAACCGTGTTTTAGAAGATAATGACCAAATACGATCTTTTTCTCTCTTAGTTTAAGAAACTACTGATATACGTCACTCATAGCTCACAGGAAAATATAAACAAAAATCTTAAATCTTTATTACATATAGGACAAAAGTATTTGTGAAAAGAGAACGTATACTTAAGCTACGACTGATAAATGCAAGTGGTAGAACACATACGACGGAGTCGGATGCAAATGCTAGTTAGCGATACTTTTATTCTTATTTTAGTTACCACAAACAAATTTGAGTCAAATAAAAGCACATAGGTAATATTAAAATATAGCTTTTACATCACCGAAACCTCTTCGTACAAGTTTAGTTCGCATTCAGATATTTTTTTTCTATACGATGAATCAAATTCAAATTAGTACAGTACATTGAGTACGAAACTATTAATGATCGTTACCTAAATACTCGAGATTGCAAGTCGTTAGAATTTAAACGACGACTAAATGTATCTAATTGGATTAGTATTAAAAGATTTAACATTGCCTTTTTACAATTCACAACTTAGAGAATAATAGTTTCGACCTGGCGACCCGAGCCTTTGCCCCTGAAATTATGATTACTAAATGAGAGAAGACGAAACGGCTCTGAGCAGCATAATAATTATAATGAAAGGAATAAACATTATATTGTTGAATGAATTCGTGATGCGCATAACTATATTTTTTTATATAAATAAAAATGTTTATTGTCATAAAGTTAATAAACTTACGTTACATGTTATTGTGAGGAATGTCATGTAACGAAAAAGATATTAAATATTAAAGATAGTGTCTATGAACTCACCGGACGGGGCCAGGACTTCGGCGGCGCGCGTTTCGCCGCTGCAGTCCGACGCCACGGCCGCGCTGGCGGGATGCAGCGCCTCCCGCGGCGGCGCCTGCGTCGGGGCCGGCCGGGGCACGCCGTGGTCTAGCGTGAGGATCATTACTTCAGCATTGACACTGTTAAATACAAAGATGTCTTCCTACCCCGTTCTAGAATAAAAAAGTTTTGCCAAACTTCATAAAAAAGCGGTATTTTTCTTGCGATCAACTTCTGTCGCCGCGTTTCGTGTATCTGCGACGGTTCTGGTTCGATTTCTAGGGAATACGCGTTTCGAAGTGGACGATTACATTTATAAGCAGCAATGGACAAGTGCATAGTACTAATAAGTTTTTATTGACAAGTAGTGTTATAATTATACGAATATAATACAACGGTTTCAATGCTTTGAAAGACTTAATTTTCAAAATTGACCTCGGATAACTTAAATTCCATAGAACCTTCAGAATTGACAAAACCGGTAGAAGTTTTAAATGTGTAGAAACAAAATCAACATTGACAGTTTTGACTATTCATACCGAATAAAATTGATATCATATGTTATGAAAGTATATATTTAAAAAAAATGTATCTTTTAAAATTACAATGGAAAAGAAATTTGCCACAAGAAACAACAATAAAGTCTAAGCTTTATGGTTGTTTCTTGTGGCAAATTTCTTTTTTATTGTATTAATATATTTGATCATAATAACAACTTAATACAATGATATTCAACTCCCACGATTTCATAAAAATGAAAGCGGAGGCACGTGAGAATGGCTCGCTCGATAGAGGGGCGGCAGGAGATCGAGGAAGACATTTAATAAAGGAATTTTATTTTATGGTTTTATATTGGTTTGAACCCAATGATTCTACAGGAAGATTTCCGACCCCAACAGCCTTGAAATTGGGTTACAATTCTTTTGAATTTATTATTATAAAATGTATAATAGCAATTAATCAATCAATAGCCAAATTAATTTCAAAGAAAATCAATTTAATAGTAGTATTTCGGACATCGATTTTTAATTTTATAACACCAAACTATAAAACGATAATGAGTAATTTTGATAAATTATTTTAATAATAATTTTAATAAAATTGGTCAAACAATTAGAAAAATTTAAATCTATTTCAATAAAAATTGTGTAATGATAAGTCCGAAATTATTTTATATTTATTCAGATAATTCAATTTTATTTCTAATTTACAATTGTGTCAATAAATTATTAATAAAAATAAAGAATTTCAAGTCAATATTATTAATTTACATTATAAAAAAAATATATTGGGGCGATATCGTAGTAATTTAAACAATAATATTAATTCCTTTAAAATATTTTAAATTATATGTTAAATAAGTCAATGAAATAACGAATAATTGTCAAAGTTTATTTTAGGGACAACAAATTGTAAGTATAACGATGACATAAAACAGTAATAATTTTATTAAAATATTTCCAATGTGCGAAATGCCCCTATTTAAGAAAATAACATTAAAACTGCACCTGGCAAGATATATTTTCATATTCCCAAAGATGCAGATATGACGAAAACGTGTTGTAAAACGATGAGGAGAGATAATGTATCGTGCTTGAGTAATTTATGTTGTTGTGAAGATCATTTCGACATGATTATTAAATATGTATGAACCTAAAATCATATTCATCACATCATAAAATTAGCGGTATATTTTAGGTTATAATTACTTGACTCTTCTCACGAGTATAAAAATAAGGAATATGAAATTTATCGAATATCTATAAATTATTTGCTTTGTAGTTTTTACTCCTCAGTACAGTGGACGTAGTCAGAATTATTTGCGAAGTACGTAGTCCTCATGAACACATAAGGTTTAGGCAGATTATCCGACTGCGCCTTGACAAAACCGCTTTGAGTCATTATGTTGAGCTTTTTTTTCACAAGGAGTCACTGTCTTCAGTTAATAATTTTCATAAAAACACTAATAATTTATTATAAATACAGAGTCAACAGTGACATCACGTTTCGTTCCGCCAATAGCATGCGTATTAGAAATTTATGAGGGAATTTGAAAAATACTACTTTTAAATAATTAAACTTATTAATAGAATCATGATAAATTGTATAAATAATCATGTGTTTAGCAATAAGATAGAAATAAATATACATAATCCTTTAGCAATAAAGATTACATATATTTTTTTCTATCCATTTCTAAACCTACACACACATTCCCAACACATTCCCTACTGTCAGTGAGAGCACGAATACTCAAAATTAAGTATTGTATCAGATCACTGTCGTTTAAGTCTGCGTTGTGATGAGTCGTGTCATTAAAAGTTTCAAATAGGCCATTTATGTAAGTCGCAATATAATAAAGGTAAATAATTGCAAACGCAAACTTTACTGTTTTGTTTTTAATTTCGAATTTCACATTTTAAAGGCTTGTTTTTAATTTAAAAATGACCTTCACAATACGAGATATCATTTATTGTAAAATCCGCAGACTACCTTAACTTGGTACAAAATTAGACTACTTCAAAACTAAAGTCCATAAAACAATCGAGCAATTACGTGTATTCCTGATAAATACTTTTTATCTTTTTACGTTTTTAATGCGTATGCTTTACATTGTTTTTGATTTTTTCAGTATTGAAATGATATGTTTTATTATACTATATATGACATGTTAAAGGTAAAAGTCAAAATATATTTTGTTGCGATGGGCCATTACGTAGGTAGAATGAAAATAGTCTTAATGCTTAACCTTTATCCAAACTACCGTTACATATATTATTTAACACCAGCAGCAATCTAAGGCGGTTATCCGGGTAGAAGTGACCTAAATGTTCGGGATGCGATCAGTTTAAATAAAATAATAATTCCTTTGATCTGTAATATTTCGCTGATTCGATTATTCCCGGTATCGATTTAAATTCATGCAAAAGCGGCGGCAGTACCAACCTTAAGTATATGAATAAAGCAAATAAAGGACTCACCGCCAATCTTTCAGCTCCAACCACTGACTTTCCTCCAAAACTCTAAGTTCTAGGTATAATAATGTAAAGCGCGCGGTGCGATGCGCGTGCACACGATGAATGTTTATTATGCAAAGAATGTGGGTATGCGTCAAGCGTTGAGCGTCGGGGCGAGCGGCACTGTCATCCGCGCGGGGAGCGCCGATGTACCAACATCTGCGCCGGCAAGAGATTACGGAGAAAAACGGGGTTGTAATTAATTTTAATAAATTAGTACAGTGCACTTAAAACTAATAATGTGGGCGCAAGCAGGTCGATATATAGCTACTCTATTATCGTGCACGAGACGCCGTCTTCAATTGTGTAGTCTAAAATACTTACTTGATACCTTAACGTTTTTGTTTTATGGTTTCGGCACAAGCAAGTCTTCGTTTAAATCTGTCCTTAAGGCTTTGGTAACATATCGAGTCCAACAAATACGTATCCGTGAAGCTAACTTTCATGTTTAGTATTTTTTCAGCGCCTGCCTGTACAGGCTCTCTCAATTTATATATTAAAAGTTACTTTTTTTTCATGGCTTTATTAAAATGCATGATACATTATTTATTAAAACGATATAATGATTATACATTGTGTATCTGTTAACATAATGCAACATAACATAACATTCAATCTTATTCAATCATTTAAATTAATTATAATTTGTGATACAATGTTTTAAATTGCAACAACTGGAAAAAATATTTTAAAAAACAAAGTTAATGTTTTTGAATAAATAAATATTTTTATTGGATAAATTTGAATAATGTAGATCAATAATGTACATCAATAATATACATGAATAAATGAATGAACAATTTATAATTAATTTTGTTTTATGATGTCCTTGGAAGAATGTTATGATTTTTTTGAACAATTTTTAAGTGTTTGTATTCTTTCTTCTAAATCTTTTTCCAAACACAACAATATCAAAATGCAATGAATTTATTGCAAAAGTAACAAATATTAAAGATAAAATCGTTTTCAACTTTTTCAGATTTTCAAATACAATAACAAAGATGAATAGGTGGAAAATGGAACAAACCATTTTTCTTTCTTTATAAAACATTTCTATATTTTCAGTTCTGTGCGAATGCAAACTTCACAGTGATTTTCATGAATTTAGTTAAACGTGAAAAAGCTGAAGAATAAATGCCACGCAGTGGTAAGCTGCAAAGGATTCACATATTGCGGGCCAAGAAGTGTAAAATTGAAAAAAAGGTTACCTTATAAGTCTCTCACTGACGTCAGCACCAGAAGGTTTCAGCTCCAGGTTCTCGTAAGCGGCCTCCAGAGCCAGGATCAACACGTCTAAGAACGTCGTCAAGACTATCTTACCACTCGCACCGTTCGACTCGAATGCTTTGCTGCCGGATTAGCAATGCCGGTTCTTGGTCGTTTCGCTTTAATTACACATCCGTCCGCCCCCGTTTCTGCGTACTTACGCCCTATTTACCAGGCTCACCAAGTTTATTCGTACTTTTGTTAACAAGTACTCAAATTGGTGATGATCTGCTGTATATGTGTTTTTCTGCTAGAGCCTTCAGATCGGTCACGTATTTATTAGAAGAAGCATACACTAAAACACATCAATATTTTGAAATAGTAGTCTTAATGCGATATATGAATACGACACTTTTACGAATATAAAGTTGCTTATATAAGAAAAGCAGAATGTATAAAATGGATATGGAGTGGCAAGATTGTCTCGCGAGGGCGAGAGGGCGCGTGAGGAATTGCGACATTCATCACTCTCTTTTCTTGAGGATACGTTATTTACTTAATTGGACTGTATTTACGGCCAAAGACACTGGTGAATCAAACATGCAATTCAGATTATATATTTCGAACCATCCTGGAGCACAATGCAGGAGATCGTCCCGAAGAATAAAATTGCACGAACCTGCAGACCGCAGAGTGGAGCAACGCCTCGGCTCCTCCCGGTCCTCACCGGCGACTCGGGATATTTATATACGTGTTGGTTTAAATTACACGGAGCAGACGCGCGTGTGTCTGGCGCGGTTGACCGTTATCGTTCAAGTCGTATGGGAAAGAATGGGCACTGGAAATCTAAACTGTAAGTCACAAACACAGTGACTTGGAGCATACAGGATATTATGTATTTCGTTGGAAAAGAACGAAATAATGACATCGGGTTGACTCGCGTTAAATGACTTAATCAATTAGCCTTATTTTTTTAAATTGGTCATACACTAGAACTATTAGACATCCAATAGTACGTAGCCACACGTGCTCTGGTGCCCGCGCCGAACGATGTCCTGGGGTTGTACGACTGCAGACGCAACTTGAATGCTCATCGGCAATTTATTATTACGGAATACTGATGCTCCTCGGTCGCCCGTTTGCATTTTCCATTTAGTTGAATCGACGATCTATAGAGAGATCATGATGGTAGTCGGTAACGAGCATCAAAACGTTTGTTTTTTAATCAATGAAATCAACGTCTGCAAGTAAAAAATAGGTGGTCTGATTAAATATTTGATAACTTAAGATTTCTTCTTTTTATATATACGAAATCTTCAAATTGCGATTACCGCAATTAGTGTTTTAAAATTATTCAATAATACGTGTATAACAAATCCCTAAATATATTTATGAAATATTGGATATTTCCTAACCTACACCTGATTTTCAGTTCAAATTAGAAACTTGATTTTATTTATCGAATTTGGCACGACATGGTAAGGTCAGTAGATTGTAATGAAAACGATACGAGTAAAATGGTTGTGCCATATTCAAGGACATCACAAAGCTGTAAAAGCTCTCAGTTCGGCTACGGTGCGTAGTGCGGTACTGCTACGACACGTGGGTGCCGTAGGTGGCTGCGGGCGGTGTTTATTACTTTGAATGAACAAACCACATCGGCCAGTACGTTTTAACGATTTCGATAGACATTTGTATCTAATGTGAACTTTATCTAGGTATTTGCCCTAAAAAAATAATATAAAAGAAACCTATGAAAGGCAGTCATTGGGGACTGCCGAGAGAAACAAAAAGTGTCGGTGTTTTCTTACAGATTGTCGATATAACTGTAGTGTCAGAAATTAGAAAATGCATTTTAATTTGTAATTTGTAACTGAAAATCATTAACGTTCGTCCGGATTTAACATTTATCGGTGTTTTACGAAGCAATTAAAATATTAAATATTTAAAAATAGAAATATTATGATCAATCAAACATCTAAAACCAAATCTATTGTTAGAAATATGTTGCATTCGCCCGCGTGGTTTCAATGAAAAAAAAACGAAAACTTATGAGATAATTTTTAAGTGACAATAATTGCATTGTTCTACAGGATTAATTGTAGTAGATTGATAACTATACTGCTTGGATCCGAATGATTAGTATTTATTGCCCCTTCTCTTTTCTGCTGAAGATGGAGGTGCTGTAGATTCCAATATTCTTAACTCGTTTTCAAAAAAATTTAATGAAATCATCAAACATAGGTAATTTTTGCCATCCATGCATTTTTCAAAATCCTTACGCCTATTACTGTATATTTTTTGTAAGTTAATATAAAATTCTAAACACGACCATTGAGATACGGGAAATATTAATTTTTATAAGGCCTTAGTACTTTCTAATAAGATGTTTAAAAAGGTTTTTAAAGAGCTCATCGTTTTATTAACCGACGTGACAGACAACAAATTATACAATAATTTACCGGTCAATACCTTTCATTACCATAATATTGTTGTAATAAATTTAATGCTACTAAATATTTTTTTTTGGTAATTGACAATTATTCAATCAACGTCTTCGGGTCCCCAGATAAATTACCAATAAGGTAATATAATTTTTCCGTATCTGACTACGAATTGTCATTGCCGATAATAGATTTAAATATATCGATAAATGAAAAATATTCCTCTATTCTGCCAGAAAAGGGAGAAAGTTGCAATTTCGGAAAAAACCTTTTTATTTTGTTTAGGTTCTGTATATTCCAAATGCTTAGAGACATTAGATTGATCAGGAACCAGTTCTGCCTATCTCCGCTTGATATCGTAATAAAGATTGGAATAGAAATCGTATTTCTTTTGTGGCTTTCAGAACCAAACACCTCTGGTGTAGACAAAGATTCAATATCGACGTGCTTTTCCACGAAATCATTATAAATATTTTCTAAATCTGCGTATCTTATTTAAAAATTCTGAACGCCCCTTTTATTGAGAGATGCTACATTAGAAATATCGTTCATTTTATCTCAGTTAGAAGTTAATAAATTATTACGTAGTAAATACACAGCTAGCTTTCTCGGTGCCATAATAAAAGATAATATAATTACTCACAAAAGGCAAGAGAAAAAGAGAAGTATCTTATATTAAATAACTTATATAATAAAAAAATTATATCTACTTGAATTTGAAACCTTGAACATTC
This sequence comes from Eumeta japonica, assembly GCA_005406025.1. Lineage (NCBI taxonomy): Eukaryota > Metazoa > Arthropoda > Insecta > Lepidoptera > Psychidae > Eumeta > Eumeta japonica. Next base: position 38,185 of record BGZK01001340.1, read on the forward strand.
ACGTACATTATATCTTTACCCACTAAACTGTAATAAGAATGTACAATTCGAAATTTGTAAGCAACGTGTAATGCGGATGTAAATAGCGCCTATAAATATAGATAGATAGCGCTTTTAAATATGTATAGATCTTTTTATTGTAATAAAAATACTACTTTACATAAATAAAATACTTAAAGGTATTCTTAACTTAAGAAACTTTGAGAACATAAATACAACAACTTGTGTAAAATGCAAAATAACTGTATGCCGACAGTTATTTCCGCTGTGGTATGTACGAAAATGTTAAAATGTGGATAAATAAATAAATATCGTACATATAAAATAAATATTATACAAAATCCAAAGCCATGCGTGCTCGAATGGACCAAATATTTATTTCAAGTTCTTGCCTAATACAAAATCTCAAAATAGTGTATTGCAGTTTCCTCGAAACTTTAAATTATGCCGGTCCGCCTCCGAACTTTGCATATGTATAGTGTCGAAAAAATACCATAGGAAAGGGGAATAATTAGAAAGAAGGCTGACCCTAGTGGCGTCTTGGGATCGCACACGCGGCACCGCAATATTAATATATACACATGCAAGTGTTTATGTATATTAATTAATTAGGTTTAGAAAAGCAAATTATGAACCAAAATTGACAATCTATTTCTTAAACAACATAAAATCGTCCACGCGGTAACACCTACATTTTGTATGGATTAATAATTAATCAAAACACATGATGACCTTCACGATTCCATTAAATCTGATATAAAGTCAATGCGCGTATTAAGCGCTGACCCTTTCTACTATGTTTTAAATTTTGTCTGTTTATCGGTAGATACATCTCTGTATCTCGATATCGATGAAAAGTGGTATAAAATAAGAATATATGTTTGAAGTATGAACAAATGATAGGCTATATGTGATTTCGATAACCCAATATGTGATGAGTGAAAGGAAATTTAATTAATGTTTTTAAGTTTTTTTTTGTAGCCAATGTTCATTTATTTCTATATGACTGTGTACCTATACGTGTGTACCTAACATTGTAAAGAGGTGTAGGATGTATGTCTGTATATTTGGATGTAAGGAGCGATCTCCAGAACTACTGATCCGGTTCTGAAAATTCTGTCAGTAACAGAAAACTACAATATTAAGAGCGTTACAGGATATTTTTGATTTTGGTAAAGCAAAGTTTTCACTAGGATATCACAACAAAGGTACTAGAAGTCTTTTACAAGGTATTCTATTACGTACTCATTAAAATATAGTGTAAATTCATTACAAATTGAAAACATTAAGGCACACGCCAGTTTATTTCTTGTGTTTCGTATAACTGTAAAAAACGGATTAGTGTAATAATAGGAATTCCGCAGCCGCGCCGTGCCGGTGGCTAATGAGCTATTGTTGCACTTTTAAGTAAAAAAAAGTCATTCGTTGCATTGTTCCAGGTTTTGTTCCGTGCTGTAAACTTGAACCGTTGTAGCGAATTAGAAATTTCTCTGTATAATAAAACGTAGCAGGCATTTTGGTCGGCGGATGACGATTTGTGAAACCAAGCGGCGAGCTACGTAGGCATTGCAATATCAATTATGGTTTTTAATAAAAAACCATTCCTTATTTTGTTTATGCAATTTATACCTACTTTATGCAATACGATGACATTTAATAATATACTGCAATACGATAACGGTCAGAACTGCCGATATAGAACTGTTATAAGTACGTCCTTAGACGGGTGCGAAGCTTAACAAATTATTCTGTAAATAAAGTATTGAGCTCCAACGATTTTAACTTATGAGAGTATTGCTGTAGTTTGTACTTATGGCTCAAGTAAATTGTGTATGTGAACATTTTAGGACACATTCATCGTCAGAACGACTCGTGTGGAAAGTTTGAAGTAGGTATATGCTGTTCACTACGGGAGGAAACCTTCACGACGGCATCGTCTTCTGGTGTGCACACGTGTCCATTTTAATTCTATCTACATATTGGTGATGATTGTCGTTAAGGAGTTTCGTTCCCTTGTATGCCTTCATACTCCATGTCCAGTCACGTTCGGCTCGTCCATGACCTTAATTAGGTACCTATCTCGTTTTGGAACCGTCAAAAACTTGACAATTCCACATTTGTTATAAACTTTCCTCAATATATCTCATATTTTATAGATTCCTTATTTGATTTTGGGGAGTTTCATTGTATATCTTCCAAGTCCGCAATACAATACCCGAAAAATAAAACTAGAACATCATAGACTGTGCTAATTCAAAAGGAATCATTAAAATTAGTTCTGAGAACCTCTTATTCTTTTTTGGAAACGGTTAAAAATAACCTCCTGTTAGTAGGAATTAGAAGTGTTTTCTTCGTATTTTTTTTGTATTATTCGTATTTTATTGTATTAAAATCAATCAAATACCCAGAATGATAAGGATCAGAACAAAAGACACAGAAACCACGCGCTAACTCATCGACTGCTGAAGCCGAAATTAGAGCCTCGAAACATTATTACCATAACTTTGTTATATAACATTAAGACTTTGTTCCTATGGCATGTAACGAAGCGCCTATTTTACTTAATCTTTGTTTCATTTCGTTTCTTTGATTGTGTAAAGTGAATTTACAATGCAAAATATTCTTACCCTCGTCAAGAAAATTTTCTGTTTGTTTGCTTGAACAAATTGATTTTGGCAACTTTAGTTTCAAATACATTTTGATTTGGAATATTGATATCGTTTTTATCAAATACTTTCATATGAAATGTTCATTTATTTTGACTCTCATTAGTAGTTTCTATTTATTATTTACTAGTATATGTACGTAATTTCCAAAAATTGCTAGAAAAGTCAAGTTTTTAGGCTCGGTTATTAATTAAAATACGTAATCTTCTTTATCCAGATCGGATTCATTTAAGATCATATAAAAGACTGAGACTTTGAGATGGAAGTCGGGACAGTATAAAAAATCCATTGATTCTTCCAAACTATAATTTAAAGTAAACATTACAATAATCCATTAGAGTAGATATTTATTCCGACGTCACTTCTGCAGCTGCGCCTTCTTGGAGGTCTTTATCGGCAGCGCTCGCTTCTAGAGTCCTCTGTCTTTGCTTCTTCTGCATTTGCAATTTCAACATCTTGTTCTCGTCCGCACATTTGGTTGTGATTGCACTCCTGCAAGCGGTGAGATTATACTTTGTTACTCTTTCAATATACTATATCTATAATCCTAACAAATTTCCAGTTAGATTTTATAGATCTACGTAAGTTTCTCTTCAAATAAACTGTTTTACAGCAGTAGGTGCAACCCAAGTGAAATGTTTGTGACCCCAGCGTTCCCTCGCCTCTTGCTTATTACGTTTTTAGCGCTGTCAGCAAGGTATTCAGTAACAACTGCATCATAAAATATGTGTTTATTGATAAAAAATATAAAAAGTATATTTTTTCGACTCCGTGGACTCAGAACAAACGGTCCTGAAAGTTTTTGACTTTTAAAATGGAAAACAAAACGCGGACCGCATTTAATTGATAATTGGTGCATGAGTACTAATCCTTACAGTGTCGCTTGGTTGTCCGTCTGTTCGTTACTCTACCGAGACAGTTTTTCTCAGAGATGCGAGTTGCAATGAACACTACACGGAGCTGTAAAAAACTCATGATCTAAATAAACGTAATCAAAAATTGCGTACAAAATTCTGCCATAAGGCATTAAATGCTTTATATTTTGAAACTCGCAAGTAAAACAAACCTATTTATGAAATTTGGTAAAAAAGAATACTTTTTTGTAAATCTAAATAGATAAATAAAATAAACAAAGAATCAAACAGGCAAATTGATATTGCATTATCTATTCGTGAGCTATTTCAATTTAAAATTTGAATATGACTACTAAGGAATGGAGCCCCGTGTAATAAAGTCCAATAAGGGTTTGTGAAAATTATATACTTCGAGTGATTAAAGAAAGAAAATATTACACTTATGACAATTTTTTTTGTTCGTTAGATAACAATCTATTATATCAAATCGATAATAATATTAATGCCTTGTCGACACATTAAAATGAAAACTTTAGCCTGACATTAAATCATACCCGTACTAAAATAATGTACAACTACGCTTCAAAAAGAGAAATGTTTTAATATCAGAAGACTATATAAAAAACTTTTAACGTTCAACATTATCGTAATTTTAAATAAATATAAAATTTGATTGCACAAGTAACAAATCTCAAGTATTTTACGTATTTGTTAATTTAAAATTTCTTACAATAAAATGGGTTCTTTTTAAGAATATCACATTGTGAGTTTTCAATTTTAAAACTATTTTTGGACGAATACCAACTGTACGTAAATCTAAATTAAGCCAGAAGACACCGAAGAGATTTATTCTGCATTATTCCGTTTTAAAAACTCTAAAAACATCATACCTGACCAGACTTCCCTTGACGTGGCAGTTGGCCGTGACCGTCATCACGATGTCGGCGACCTTCTCGGGGTCTAGGCACAGTTTGGCCGGCTTGGACAGAAAGGCCGGAGAAGCTTTACCCGTCAGCGAGTGCGTCGCTAATGTGCTACAGGCGAAAGGAGACAATAATAGTTGGGGGTTTCAAAATAAGGCCGATGTCCACGATTTTTAAAACTCACCGTCGAGAGAACACTGCCATGAGTAGTTTTCGGGTCGCCATCGTGTACGACTTCCAATTGATTTTAGAGTAGACCTCTTTCGGTACTAAGGTTATTCCAGTACCGATAGGAACCTAAGGATCACAAATGATCGTTTGACACATTATCATCTAAAAACATACATCCAACAGAATAGAGAAATAATTCACTCGTAAAGGATAATTAGTTAATTTGCTTTTACAATTCGCCTAGAAAACGATATTATACCTAATGGGTGCATAAAAACGCCACTTTCGGGAATAAATTATAAGATAATTAACAAATCACATTGTACGGATTGAGGTTGTTGCTCTATTGTCATTAAATTATAAAGAGGAAAACAATGAATAAAGTGCAATTTTAATATGAAATTAATCTATCGGAAAATATAGAAAAAAAATCTTACCATTTCTTTAAGTTCACTTCGAACAGAAGTGTTTACTTTTGATGAACTTTTTGTAGACCGAGTGACACTCTCCTTTTTCCGCTTCGATTCGACCTCCCAACGTGTACTGGTGTACTTTGTACCTTCAGCTTTATCTGAAGAATTAATATTTTTGTCGTGTGTCGGTCCTGGGGACACGGGCGTGTCTTGACTTGGTTCGTCTTCTTCTTTCGCACTCGATAATTTTTCCATGAGGTTATTTGACAACATTTTTAACTCTTGTACTGTCTTTCTAATCACCTCCATCTCTGTTTTTATCGCATTTAATTCAGATGGGTCTATCGATACCATTTTTGATCGTTTAATGTGTACTTTCTCTCTTTCAACGCTTTTATTAAGTAAACTGCACTTGTGCAATAGTTTCGAATCGTCGCTGTTCTTTGTATCCGTACCCTGAGCTAGTCTTTCCAAAATTTTCTGCCTAAAACGGCTGGGTGTCGAACATCGCGGTGACACCGGTTCCGGTCTTGGAAACGGTTTTAGTTGCTTCATCCGTTTCCGTTTGGTACACTTGTCCGTTAGCTGTGTTTTGATTTTTTTAGTGGCAGCTGTGAATATAAAATTTCATTTAGTGAAATATCTAGCATGATCGACAGCTCAACATGCTCCACGAGCTACGGACCGAGGATTTGATTTGATCGATTCGCTGATAGTCAGGATTCGAACCCGATCAATATATTTGTTCCAAATCTTTATAACATTTTCCCATAATTAACATGTCCTAACTGTCCCTCTAAATTATGAATTTTTCCAGGCTTACCTCGCTTTCGCTATCAGAGCTCGACTGCTGATCTGGCGCCCACGAGGACCCGCTGCTCGAGTAATCCCCCGGCTCCGGATCGTTTGTTGTCTCCGAATTGACGCGGCTGTTCTGACCGTTCTTCGCGAGAGACGACGACTTACGATCGCCTAGAAAAATCACGTAAACTGTCAAATGTTTACCGTCTTTCTACAAATTCATACGAAATGCATTCAACATAAATTTTCATTATTTTCTACTAGAATGATCACACGTTTGTCGAGCGGGACAAACGTCTCATTTATGTTCCTTGTATCGAATTATGTCAAATAAGAAATTATGGGATTCATTTACATATCCTGTTTTTTGTTTCGCTAATTAGTATCTATGAGTTTCTTTACTTTATGTGTTCCAATAGTTGTGCATCGTGTCATTAATTAGAAATTTTGTTGTGTATTGTTTAATTAATCTAAAGAACGAATCGCATCGGTATTTCCTGATAATTGCTTATTTGACTAGAAAATCATTACTTTTCAATGTACTGTGTAGCGAAATTCTTGATGTGATTTGATATTAACTGCATATTTACACAAAGTAACAAGTTTTAACCCGGTCTTCATTTATGGTAACTGCAAATAAAAATAAATTAAAAATCCCCAAACCCGAGTATTAAAAATGAACGATCTCTCGAGTCCTCTGAGTTCGTTGTACAACTTAAAATTGTAAATCAGTCAATAGGCGCACCCGAAGCTTTATCCATAGCGTAGTTCATACATACAAATTATATATTACAGTACATTGTTCGAAGTGGAAAATGATTTATAAACTCAGATTTAATAAAAGGCCTTATACCATATGGCACGGCACGTGGAGTGTTGAGGCGCGTCGAACGACATCACGTATTATATGAGTAGGACGAGTGTCTTAGGGCCGACGAGAGAACAGAAAACTCACCCACTTATATACACTGTTAAAATCGAAATGCACTATTGATTTCGTCATTATCGGGTAATCAGAATTTTGTATGCGACGTACCCGCCTCGGGTTTTGGTCGTCCGGAAATGATTTTGTGTCAATTCATTTAGGTATTTGAAAATCTCAAATCGCGCTTAAAATCAAACCTTTTACCTTTTAAATATTTGTCTACTATGTTTTCTTATGTCCAACACCGATTTGGCGTGACTTTTTTATATTTGTATTGTATGTATTAGAAATCGCGTCATCCATCGGCAGACACTTGGATCGTGGCGACCTATCGCCAGACACCCTTAACATTTTATAAACAGTAATCGTACGCCACATTATAAAAGCTGAATTTTACATATGTTTCTGGGTTACCGATCGATAGATGTTTCCTAAGTTAGTTAGGTAACCCGGTCATAGTCCCATGGGTCATAGACCCATACACTTCGACACTGTTTTTTTTTTGTTTAAAATGAAAACTGGAATTAGTTAAAAGATCCGAATAGCAATGTGAGATGTTTGTATAGATTAATCTACGTAAAACATTTAGAGGCCTAAATCCGTCCCACGTCTATGTAAAATGTAAGTCTCTGTTTCGAAAGAGTTATATTTGCTCGCTGTTGTAAAATTTAATATATCGTGTGACTGCAACGGAAAAAATTAATGTCAATAACACGAAGAATTGTGTCCCAAAGGTCACTTACGCACGTTTTGAATTTACTGAAAAAAATCTCGAGATCCCTTCCACCAAAATTTGTGTGTGAAACTAAAGAAGTACGTGAATCCATTACAAAACTAAGGCAACATCTGACCTCACTCATAGCTCACGGAAAATCTGAACAAAATCCTTAATTCTTTCATTCTCATAGGACGGAAAGTATTTGTGAAGAGAAGGTTTAGTGTTAGAACACTTATACGACGGAGTCGCGTGCTAATGCTAGCCAGCGACATTTCTATTTTTATTTTAGTTACCACAAACAAATTTGAGTCAATTAAGAGCACACAGGCAATATAAACATATAGCTTTCATATTACCGAAACCTTTAGATACATTTTTTCTACTATGAATCAAATTGAAATTAGCACACTTACCTAAATACTTGAGATTCCGAGTCGTTAGAATTTAAACAAAGACTAAATTTACCTAATTCGATGGTAATAAAAAGATTTAACATTGCGTTTTTACAATTCACAGCATTGAGAATAGTAAAGATTTGGCCTGATCCGAGACTTTGCCCCTAAAATTCTGATTACTAATAAGAGAAGACGAAACGGCTCTGAGCAGCATAATAATTATAATGAAAGGAATAAACATAATATTTTTAAATGAATTCGTGATGCGCATAACTTTTTTTTTATATAAATAAAAATGTTTATTGTCATAAAGTTAATAAACTTACGTTACATGTTATTGTGAGGAATGTCATGTAACGAAAAAGATATTAAATATTAAAGATAGTGTCTATGAACTCACCGGACGGGGCGACGACTTTGGCGGCGCGCGTTTCGCCGCTGCAGTCCGACGCCACGGCCGCGCTGGCGGGATGCAGCGCCTCCCGCGGCGGCGCCTGCGTCGAGGCCGGCCGGGGCACGCCGTGGTCTAGCGTGAGGATCATTACTTCAGCATTAAAGCTATGAAATACAAAGATGTCTTCCTACCCCGTTCCTGAATAAGTTTTACAAATTTCACAAAAAATGCTACCTTTTTTGCTATCAACTTTTGTCGCCGCTTTTCGTGTATCTGTAATGGTTCTGGTTCGATTTCTAGTGAATGCGCGTTTCGAAGTGGACGATTACATTTATAAGCAGCAATGGACAAGTGCATAGTACTAATAAGTTTTTATTGACGACTAGTATTTTCAAATTTAAGACGACGGTTTTAGTGTTTCAAAAGACCGAATAATGTACAAGATACATTGTCACGGACAATGTAGAGCCTTCAGACGAGTTAACGATGCTTGTTTAAAACTACTTCAAGCACTTGTAAATTTCTTTCAATCGATCCTGGGAGAAGCATGATTGACTCGACAAAACCGGTAGAACTTTCACATGTACAGAAACAAAATCAACATTGACATTTCCGAATATTCATACCGAATAAAACTTAAACTTCTTCTTATCGTTTCGCGTGGTAAAGGTTTTTTTTTTATTTATTATTGTACTATTATTAGCTTTGATTAATGTCAAAACTAAACACAATTTTTTTTTACATTTTTGATCGTTCATGATCAAAAATTAAACTTAAATTTGTTCGTCATTTTCGAATATGAGCTACTAATTAATTAATTTGATTGTTCAAGATATACAGATTAGACAGGATAAAAGTAAATAAAAATTAGTAAATACAGATTAGTAACATTTTGCTAACATTTATGTGGATACATTCTGTGAAAGCAAGAGAAATGTTGATAGAATCGATTAAATTTTGATACTGATCGAACAACTTTATATACCTAATTCATTGTTTGTATTTTTTTATCGAATAAAATATAGATAAAGTACAAGCGACTGACGCTCAATATATCTATTTGATCAGTAGAAATCAACCAAATAATTTGCCACTTGGTATATAATTCTATTGAAACAATTCAATCTCGATATACATAACAAATCGTTATAAATAATGAATAAGAGAAAAAATAGTAAATAGACAATAAAATAAAGGTAAAGAATAAAAGCCACATACTGCTGAGCCCTAAGGTATTCACATATCACAGTTGAAGAAGTCTAAAATTAAAGAACAAAGCTTACCTTGTACGTCCTCGGAGTCCTCGCACGCGGCCTCCAAGGCCCAAATTAAGATGTCTAAGCGTGTCGTCATGACTTCGCCGTCAGATTAGCAATGCCGGTTCTTCGTCGTTTCGCTTTTAATGGCACTTCTGTCCCGCCCCCGCCCGCTTCACGCCCGACAAGGAGGCGCGGCCGCGACACGAACAGCGCCACCCCATTATGAGCCCTCCCGACGCGGGCCCGCACTTCCTCCTGGCACTAATATCGCCTGCTCGACAGTTATACGGCGAGCTTTCAGTAGCTATTGTAGACGGTGCGTAAAAACACTCGACTGTTTTATTTATTGCTATTGTTTACGCTTCTACGTATTTACGCCCTTTTTCCGACTCATTGAGGTTGTTCGTACTTTGCCAATAAGTACCGATAATCACGATGATCTATCACATATGTACCTTTTTCTACTAGTGATTTCAGATCGGTCATGTATTTTTCGACGAAGCACACGCTAAAATACTTCAAAATTTTGAAATAGTAGTTTTATTAAGATATAACTCACTTTCACGAATATAAAGGTGCTTCTAAACGCAACAGAATACATAAAATAGATATTTATGCACTTAGTTGAAATAGTACGAAGTACATAGACATCGTATTGACTCGCGCTTAATGACTCGATCAGCTTAATTAGTCTTATTGTTTCAAATCGGTCGTACGCCAAACACTTTGAAGACACGTGAATTTCCCAATACTGGTCGAAGCAACGGCGTGGGGACCACGTGCTCTGGTGCCCCCGCGAGCGGGATGTCCTGGTTGTACGACTGCAGACGCAACTTGAATGCTCATCGGCATTTTATTATTACGGAATACTGCTATTTTACGTTGTCTGTTTAGTTTATCGTTATTTATTCCCTTAATTGTCGTTAAGGAGTTTCGTTCCGTTGTATGCCTTTATACTTCATGTTCAGTCAAGGTACCTATTTCGTTTTGGGACCGTCAAAAACTTAACAATAGCTCATTTGCTATAAACTTTCTTCAATATGTCTCATATTTTATAAATTTCTTATTTGATTTTGGGGAGTTTCTTTATATATCTTCCAAGTTCGAAATCTAATACCCCAAAAAATTAAAATAGGATCACCATGGACTGTGCTTATTAAAAAAGTATTATTCGAATCGGTTTTGTACACATTTTCTTTTTTCTTTAAAGTTGGTTTAAAATATCCCCCATTATACAAAGATACAAGCCAAAACTAATCTGTATGTAAATATGTAGTACAAATGAATCAAATTAATTAAACAAATGTAATAATAGAAAAAAATTAATATTATAAACGCGAAAGATTCTGTGGATGGATGTTTGTTGCTCTTTCAAAAACTACTGAATGGATTTGGATTTTTCATTACCATCAATCATCATATACTTCCGTACCTATCTATCCTTACAAGCTATAGCGTTTATAGTACCTATAATACCTATTAGTGAGATCGTCATAAAAAATACTTAGTTCCAATTTACATACATAACACAATATAATTGTTCGAACACTTATAACTGGAGAATAGCTGGACCGATTTTCATTTTTAATTAGTTGGATTTGTCTCCGTCCCGAATAGCAAAATAAACATTGAAAAATTGACAAAAAAATAAAAGGCTTTCTATCATCATTATCACAATTTTCCATCACCACGCGGGTGAAACCGCGGGCGCAGCTAGTATTATATATCAATACGTTATTGCGAAAAATCATTTTTGCGAATTTTAAAATATTTTTCGATTTTCCACACACACTAAATTGATTATACATTATTGCTTGAAAAATAAATATTCATGTAATATCTATCTATTTATTTTTTTCTTTTACAGTAATGAATAAAAATTCAAATACAATTTAAACAAAACTACCAAAATTTGCATATTGTCATTAAATATTTTCTGTGATTTTGGCACTATAAAATACAAGTCAGACGATGCCGGGTCCACTGTATTTCGAAGGATATAAATGTAAGAAAATTATTCAATAAATTGAAAAATGTTATGTACAGAGCGTCATTAATAGTACGTAGAAATATTACCTTTGCGTTTTTTGTATCTCCATATTAAAATAAATCAAAAATGATAAGATTCAGAACAAAAGACGCAGAAACCACGCGCTGACTCATCGACTGCTGAAGCCGAAATTAGGGCCTCGATACATTATTACCATAACTTTGTTATAGAACATTAAGACTTTGTTCCTATGGCATGTAACGAAGCGCCTATTTTATTTAATCTTTGTATTATTTAGTTTCTTTGATTGTGTAAAGTAAATTTACAATGTGAAAAATTTTTACCCTCGTCAAGGAAATTTTCTTTTCGTTCGTGTGAAAAATTGATTGTGGCAACTTTAGTTTCAAATACATTTTGATTTGAAACATTTAAAATCGTTTTTATCAAATACTTTCATATAAAATGTTCATATATTTTGACTCTGGTTTATAGTTTCTATTTATTATTTACTAGTATATGTGTGTAATTTTCAATAATCGCTAGAAAAATCAATTTTTTGGGTTCGGCTACTCATTGAAATATGTAATCTCCTCAATCCAGATCGGATACATGCACGTTTAAGATCATATGTATGATTGCAGTGCAGAATGAAATCGAGTTTTGAATTGGGTTTGGGACTTGAGACTTTGAGATGGATGTCGGGACTGACGACTGTATTAAAAATCCATTGATTGTACCAAACTATAATTTAAAGTAAACATTGCAATAATCCATTAGAGTAGATATTCATTCCGACGTCACTTCTGCAGCTGCGCCTTGGAGGTCTTTATCGGCAGCGCTCGCTTCTAGAGTCCTCTGTCTTGCTTCTTCTGCATTTGCAATTTCAACGTGTTGTTCTCGTCCGCACATTTGGTTGTGATTGCACTCCTGCAAGCGGCGAGAATGTACATTGTTACTATTTCAATATACGATACCTACAATCCTAAAAAAAATCCAGTTTTATAGATCTACGTAAGTGTCTCTTCAAATAAATTGTTTTACAGCAATTTACAAGGGTTCAAATACTTAAACTTTTAGCAAGACTAAGGCAACATATGACCTCATTCATAGCTTACAGGAAAATCTAGCCAAAAACCTTATATATTTAATTTCCATAGGACGGAAAATCTTCGTGAAGAGAGAACGTGTACTTTAGCTGCGGCTGATAAATGAAAGTAGTTTAGTGGTGGAACACTTTTATGCGACGGGAGTCGGGTGCAAATGCTAGCCAGTGATATTTCTATTTTTATTTTAGTTACCACAAACAAATTTGGGTAAGTAAGACCACAAAGGTAATATAAAAATATAGCTTCTACTTTACTGAAACTTCTACTTACAAATTTAGTTTCCATTTAGATACTTTTTATACGATGATTCAAATTTAAATTAGCACATTACATTAGCACGAAACTGTTAGTGATCGTTATCTAAGTACTTTAGATGCCAAATAGTTATTATTTAAACGACGACTAATTTTACCTAATTGGATTGGCAAAAAATGATTTAACGTTACGTTTTTACAATTCATAACTTTGACAACAGTAAAGTTTGGCCTGATGACCAGAGGCTTTGCCCCTGAATTCTTACTACTAAATTATAGAAGATGGTACAGATGTGAGCAGTATAATAATTATAATAAATGGAACAAGCATAAAATAATTAAACAAATGTGTGATGTCCCATAATTGCAATTTTTTAATAAATAAAAATGTTTATTTTCATTAAATTAATTTAGGTTACAGCTTACATTATTTATTATTGTAAGGAATGTTATGTAACGAAAAAGATATTAAATATTAAAGATGGTGTCTATGAACTCACCGGACGGGGCGAGGACTTCGGCGGCGCGCGTTTCGCCGCTGCAGTCCGACGCCACGGCCGCGCTGGCGGGATGCAGCGCCTCCCGCGGCGGCGCCTGCGTCGGGGCCGGCCGGGGCACGCCGTGGTCTAGCGTGAGGATCATTACTTCAGCATTAAAGCTATGAAATACAAAGATGTCTTTCTACCCCGTACCTGAATAAGTTTTGCCAAATTTCACAAAAAACGGTACCTTTTTTGCTATCAACTTTTATCGCCACGTTTCGTGTATCTGTGATGGTCCTGATTCAATTTCTAGTGAATGCGCTTTTCGAAGTGGACGATTACATTTATAAGCAGCAATGGACAAGTGCATAGTACTAATAAGTTTTGTTGATAACTAGTATTATAATTATTCAATCATAATACAACGGTTTCAGTGCTTTGAAAGACTTGATTTTCAAAATTGACCTAGGGTATCTTAAACTCCATAGAATCTTCAGACTTGACAAAACCAGTAAAAGTTTTACAAGTATAGAAACAAAATGAACATTGACATTTCTGACTATTCATACCGAAACAAACTTAGACTTCTTTATTATTGTTTCTTGTGGCAAATCTCTTTCTTTTGTTATAGTATATTTGATCAACATGAAATCTTAATAAAAAAACATTTTTCAACCAATATTTGAAATATTTATGTAATATAAATATTTCAATACTTGGGTCGTTCATGAAATAGAAATTTGTTTGTCATTTTGAAATATGAGCAAGAAATTAATTGATTCGATTTCGATTAGTATATTTAGCTAATATTGATGCAGACACTCTTTGAAACCTAGAGAAATATTGGTGAGTTCCATTAAATTTTGATACTAATTAATAGATTGACCACTTATTATAACCATGTTGAATTGTTTTCTTATTATATCAATAAGATACGGATAAAATATAAGCAACTCACACTTAATATATCTATTTAATCAGAAGACAACTAAATAATCTGCAACTCGGTGTTGTAGTCTCGTTAGATTCAATCTCGAAATACAAATAAAAACTTTATGTAAAAAAAGTTGAAGAATAAATGTCTCACAGTGCTAAGCTCTAAATAATTTACATATTTCGAACGAAAAAGTGTTAAATTTAAGAACAATGATTACCTTGTATGCCCTCACCGACATCGGCACCGGAGGGCCCCGGCTTCAGGTCCTGGCAGCTGGCCTCCAAAGCCAAGACGAGCACTTCTATCGGCGTGGCCATCGCTAACAGGCGCACCGTCCAGCAAGTCTCGTGTCGTTCGCTGTCGGATTAGCGATGCCGGTTCTTGTCGTTTTGTTTTCAATCGCGCTGCCGTCCCGCCCCCGCCCCGCCTCATGCCGCTGTGGCGCGGCCGGCACACGAAGAGCGTCACCCCATCATGAGCCCTCCCGACGCGGGTCTCCTCTTCCTCCTAGCACTAATATCGCCTGTGCCACGGTTATGTAGAGAGAGTCACATTCAGTAGTTATTGTAGACGGCTCGTCACACAATCCCGATGGTTTTAATTATCGCTATTGTTTACATTTCTGCGTACTTACGCCCTTTTTACCTGACTCGCCGAGGTACGAACATATTTCTGCTGGTATAAGTACTCAAATCCATAACGATCTAATAACTGTCAGCGCCTTCAGACCGGACTCGTATTTCTTTGAAAAAATACACATTAAAATGTAGTAATATTTCGAAGTATTAGTACGCTATAATTCAATTTCGTAAGTAAAAGCGCTTAATAATAAAAATATGGTTTTTTTTTGTGTGCAGTTTTATATATAATCAGAATATAGTTTACAAATACTAAATAAACATGCTTTAATGCTAAATCGAACTAAAAAGTAAAAAATAATTCTTATTTTTTGGGGAGCACGATAAATCGCGTTTTGACAATATATGATCGGTACGATTAGTCGAAAAATGGTACGAAAGGTACGGCACAAAGCGCCCCACGCTTTTTTCACAATGACATTAACATTTTTCGTTCATTATTTTATTCCTATATTAAGAATTATTTTTCACTTTTTAGTTCGATTTATCATTAAAGCGTGTTTTTTAGTTTTTTACAATTATTTTATATTCTGTATTTTTAGTCTCAAAACTATATCAACAGTATTTATAACCAAGAGCCTTGATTTGGGAATGTCTGTCGTGTGCCAATGACTTTAAGTTTGTATCATTCAAGTCTACGTGACCTCTTCATTTGATCTGATGCATCACTATTGTATTACATTATGTTGCATTAGGTGAATTCAAAAGTGAATTAAAATTAACATGTACAACTTATAGTTGTGACATAAACACGTTTTTAAAATATTTTATTTTTAAATTTGACAAAATTTGGGAAACTAAAAATTTTTTAAAAAGATATATCTATTTTTGATGTAATTTCAAAATTTTTAAATTTTTTCTCAAATTATTAAATTAAATTTATCGAATTACTAAATTTCACAAATTAAATTTTCTCAAAATTTTGTTTTCAAAATATGAAATTATTGTATCGTCGTCGGTCCTTGATAGACCTACAAAGTTTAAATAAAAATCGAGTCCAAAGGAGTCGGTTACAAACATACATACAGGTGAAGTTAATGAAAGCGAGTTTAAAATAGAGATTAATGTACTTCGTTAAAATGAAATGAAATACAAACATCGGGTCGACTCGCGCTTATTGCCGTGACCGTTCAGTCTTATTTTCCAAGTGATGCGTGCTCCATAATCTTTGAGACGCGCAAATTTCCCAACCCTTGTCGGAGCAGCGGCGTGGCGACCACGTGCTCTGGTATACTGCAACTTTACGTTTCGCAAGTAGTAATTCACGCCCAAGTGAGATTTCTGTGTTTATTTCCGTACAACTCTGTTGTCGTCCGTTTGCATTTTCCGTTTGTTGAAACGAGTATTTAGAAAGAGATTGGTATAGCAATAGGGCCTCGAAACAATTAATGTTTTTCTTAATCCACGAAATCCATGCGCTGCAATTAAAACAGATGGTCGGAATAAATGGTCTATAGCTTAGGATTTCTTCATTTATATGTTCTACATAAGATCATTTAGTGTATGCACTATTCTATGGAATATTTTATTTAAAGAGATATTATTATCTCGGCCAATATACACTTGCATAGGCTACACTTGGACTCGTTTGTTCATTTCTCGCTTCTTAATTTGTAAACAGCACGTTTTTTCTTTGAGCTGGAATCGGACTTCCAGTATTTTAGTTACTGTTTTATTTTAATTTTACTTTCTAGTTTACGATTATTTGCTCGTTTAATTGTTCGCAGACGATTCGATCCTTGCAAAGAAATGAGGTTGAGAAGGTTTTGAACGCTTTCTAGTGCACAAATAGTCAAGTCTTCGAGCCGATCACCTCGACTCAAAGCAACGTATGTCTGGCCTCGGCGAATAAATGAGTGCTTAAATCAAGCGAGCTCTGTATAGCATAAGCCGAGCGCGTAAACATTAATGGGCATTATGGCCGGTAAAGCGATTTGAGTTCTATTCGAGAATTTATTATTCCATTCTACTTTTACAAGTATAAGTCTCATAGATATTTGTCATCTCTAAAACCCATTCGGTCTGGTGTCCTCTCGATAGCGCAAGATGCTCGAGGCGCCAAAGACCGCCATCGATTCTTTCATCTTTAATGAATTTCAGTGCAGCGACAATCGCACCACCAGTACTGATCTAACAGTATATAATTTGTGGATATTGGTTAATAAACTTTGTAGTTACAAGGAACACGATAACGAACATATATATACAGGTCAAATTCATAACTCTACTTTTGAGCTTCGGGGTAAAACGCACAGGTATTCAAAGTCAGTCTGACTGACCCGTTTGGTCTTTCAGCCGCATCTGATATCTGTCAAATATTTTAAATTATAATATATTTTAAAATAAATAGAAAACTTTTATAACTGTCATCTTATTCTATGAAGCATAAATGATAAAATATGTAAAAAAAAAACGAGGAATGTGTGAAAAATAAAATCAGTACAATGTAAGTAATGTCTGCACAAATCCATCGACTTATCGTTAGATTCTTATTGACAATTGAGCAATATGTTGCAATAACAAAACCAATAGATTGTCTCATTGCGTGTTTTATGATATTTTGGACCTGTTCATGGTCAATTCGTATATCATGTCTCAAATGTGGTCAGATAGCGGCAAAACCATTGAAGCGTAGGGCTTTCGTATAAAATTTGGCTGATAAGCTCATAGAGCCGCGGTTGCGCGAGGGTTCAATACCGTGACTTTGAGAAGGGATATAAAGCCAGTAGCAAAGATATTTTAAAATTGAAGATGCTGTCCCTAGTACGTCTCAAACACTACAAAACGAAACGCAAAATATGTGCGTTTTCTTCAGCACAAAGCGCAGGATGATCAAATTTACGTGCCGCCGCTGAAAGAAGTCGATTTGCGGGAAACACATAGTTACTGTGTGTTTACTGTGTGATTGTCAAAACTACTTTTTTGATCTTTTAATAAACATTGAGTTAATTTAGTAGATATTCCTTGATGTAGAAATATTTTTCTTAATAAATATTGTGTTTTGAAAAATATTGAAATATTTAGTGACAGCGTTACTCGATAATAAGTTTAGTTGTCTAGGGTTAATCTGATTGAAAGATGCCGATCGTGCACGTAGTTGGGGAGACATAGTTCACTGTTCATGTCACAACAATCGCCCGAGCGCTGGCTTTTAACCTATGACCGAAATAAGGAGAGTACAGAAATGAGCGCGAAAGTGCGGCCACCGGCGCACGAGGCGCGCGGCGATCCGAATGCCTGCTCTGTTCTATTAGATGCGGGATTTTAAAATTTACTACCTGAAATGCGAGAACGGTTTAAGTTTACAGTAGGGACCGAGACCTGTGATTATACAAGGAAATATTCCACAAAGTTAAAAGTGAAACAATAGCGCGTTGGCCACCTGCACTGCGCAGCCGCGAAATTCGTGTTAATCTATTTCGTTTATATTATTGTACAGGGAATAGGAGAAGTGCGCTAGCGTGTATTTCAATCTAACATGTATCTTAAATGATGTACAGCATCTCAGCACTACCACATTTTAACTTCAACCTAGTGCAAAAATAACGACATACGAACAAAATTCATCGGATCCAATGCTATTGGAAGATATGATTATGACTAATGAACTTTTAATTAAATTAATTTCACTCGCTCACTTCGCGTATTACACAGCACGTTTAGCCGTCGTCGCCACCACACGTCACCACCACGCGATGGCGACGACCGGTCACCACCCTCGGCGTGGCGCACTGGGCGCTCGAAGGGCAGGTCAGCCAGCAGCTGAACGACATGCCCACACGCCCTGCCGTATCGTATTTCCGTAGTAACAGACTTACTAGCACTGCTGCACTGCTGTGGAAAGATAATGCGTGTTATCGTATTTATCGATTCAATACATTTGAAAATTCATACTCATCTAATTAAATAATAATTATTAAATGTTTTTAACGACAACTAATCGAGTAGGCGGGCATACAACTAAATCTAAAATGACATTTCCTTAAGCCATTGCTATGTAATAACAGTGAATAAGAGAGTTTTGAAATATAAGTAAGTTATCTGCGTGCACAATAATCCACCTAGTTCACGAAACGTACCGGATCACAAAGCAATTCCTGTTTGAACTATCAGGCAGAGCTCGAGCGAGAACAGAGTACTGGGACTGAGACAGGATAAAGGCGAGTGTCCGTACTCATGCGCGTTAGACGTTACGCTTCTTTGTTGCAATACAAAATTAAATTTATTTTTATTATACCGTCATAAATACAGTTAGTAGAATGTTAATTAATATGCAAAATTTAAATTTATAATTTATTAACTAGTACAGTGAACTACAACACCTGATCTTTTATTCTACAACTGACATCATCAGATATCAACATTGCTTTTAGTTTTTAATACAAAATTATCGAATAAGCTCTATGCGAATTTGAAAAGAAGTCCTACATTATTCATCCAGCCTCGCATTAAAATTATAATATCAATCGACTACGCTCGAGATAGAGCCCCAAGAGTGGGAGCTCAACTCCATATATAGTAACAGGCATTATAACACTTTAATCATTAAAAAATCTTATTACTTATTTATCTATACCAATGTACAAATCTATTGGCTCTGCCTGTACATTTATTTTTTCACTTAATTTTGTGATAAATAATCGTTTTATGATGCAGTGATTCACATTATACATTTTTTTCACTTTTGTCTGTCTGTCTATCTGTCTGTCTGTATGTCTTTTTATAACTCAAGAATGTCTCGGACAATCGAAATGAAAATTGGTATACAATAATAAAATATAGTTGCGCACATGATAGGTCACTGTTGTTTTTCTGTGTCTGTCTGTCTGTGTGTGTTTTTATAACGTAAGAACGGTTTGACCGATTATGATTAAAATTGGTATACAGTAAGAACATTTGATTGCGTAAATAATAGGCTACTGTCTGTCTATCTGTGTTTTGGCATGTGTGTATGTGTTTTTTATAACTTATGTATAGCTGTATTTTTTATTAGTGAGTTTGTCAATAAAAGTAAATAAAAACATAAAGATATATTACAGAATATTGAATCTATGTTCAATGAGACATGAGGTTCAGGGCGTGTGGTTGTTTTTATGTGACCTCTGACATAAATAGGGTCCAACTTAGGTCTCAATTACCATTTTATCAATTGAGACATTTGATAAACATTGTATGTACATGATTAGTGTAATTAATGGACGCCAACCGACAGCAAGTGCCGAAAAAGATATACTATAATCAAACTTAATGATGTTCACAATCAAATGTTGTACAAAGAAACCTCTTTGAAGGTAGGTGCCTGATTTCGAATATTGAACTGGGATCACTTCCCACCTATATTTATTTGTTCTTGGTCTCTCATCTGTGATGAAATCTCGGCAGTAGGCAGTGCAGGCAAATATGTTAGAAGAAACAAAATATGTTAGAAGAACACTGTGTACTTCCAAAACGCCGTTTGCGTATCCAGATATCGGACACCCACTCTTGCGGGGGTGAAAAAAAAGGATCCTAAAACCACCATAGACACGTGTCACCGATGATAACCGGTATGCCAGATTTCACAAATCACTTCTCTGAACAAAACATCGCATCGTACCTTACCATCGTTACTTACGAGGATCCCACGATAAATACTTACTGTCTGCCTTGACGGTTTTCAAATCAGAAAAGAATACCCACGAATTTTTGTATTTGTAAAAATTATCATATCGAAATATGATACAAATGATATGGCTGATCAATCTAATGAAGGTTTTAATGACACTAACAATTAGATATTCAAAACAGATGCTTTTAAATTTTTTCTTTTTTATGATTCATCGACTGAATCGAGTTATAAATGCAAAAAAAGTTCCTTTACAGCAAACAAGACGAAGAGTAAGATCGAAAGTGGAGACCGGATGAGGACGGAATCCAGAACGGAACCATGGTTGGAATCGAGTGTGGAATTAAAATTAGAACCAAGAGCATATTCGGAATCGGAATAAGGAACGGTGCCGAGGTCAGAAATAAGAGCGGGGCTTCTTAAACGTAATCTACTTAGTCCGAGACCGGGTTCTGAATTAAAAGCGAGACCGCGATCAAAGTCCAAAGTGAGACAAATCGGTATCGAAATCAGGATTGAGATCGAGATCATAAACGGTCGATACGTAAGATAAAGGAACATGTTCAAAGTCCACGCGGGCGAAGCCGCGGGCAGAAGCTAGTCAGTAAATAAAACCAATGAGCATTAATCATAAATAAAACAAACGTTTAATTTTATAGTAATAAAATATTGAAATGAAATATTTCAAATGTGACTGCATGACTGACGCAGGTGTAGGCGCCTCGCTGCGCTGGGGCAGTGGGTTCAAGTTTGTAATTTGTGAAAATATCATTAACATTCGTCTGGCTTCGACATATATCGGCACTCTGATCAACAATTATGTACAATGTTAAAACTTTCGCGACAAACCATATAAGGGTTTATTTATTAATCAAAACACGTGATCAGTTTCACAATTGCAGTAAACTTGAATTGCGAAACTGTCAATGTGCCTATTAAGACTTGAATTGCAATATTTAAGCTTTGTGCTCACCTTAAGCTCTAAGCTATGTTGTTCGTTTGAGTTGAAATATACAAAATAAGTATTTATAATAAAAGTGAGCATATAGGTGCGCGAATTCACAATATTTTAACCATCTGGAAATAGCCTAGTGTGCCTATAGTAACATTCGCTTCAAAAATTAATAAACTTTACTGTGTTTAGCGCCATTTCATAGAAATTGGAGGTAATTCTAATGACGCTTTGTTATCGTTTCCTAAAAACAATTAACAGGAACTGCAGATAAAAACTAAGCAAATGAAATATGTAAAGTCCATTGTGCGATTTCGTATAGTACGTAATGTTCTTCGTGGGAAGTCATCGCCGTGCAAAGTTCGGTTGCCCGGGTACTGGTACGTTTAAAGGAGAAACGAGCATGCGCACCGTCGGCTTTGAAATGAGGACGTCGGAAATAAATTGTAATCGAAACTCTCACCTCATATTTTAATATCAGCATTTTCCGCGAAACGCCTGAAATAAATACCCTGCGGCAGTAGTCCGCGGCGCCTGCGCCAGTAGGGCGGTGTATTAGACGGCACGAGTCTTGGGGTCGAACGAAGGTCGGTCCGCCTTATTTACCGGAAGTAGGTATGACTGCAGATCAATCTTCCACATGCATATATGTACTACGAAGTATTTTGCATGTGGTTCGTACGTAGCTCGAACGTAATTACTTGCAACTCCTGTTCATAATACGTATCGCCTCTACTACATACTATATAAATCTGCAGCGTCTGTCTGTATGTCTCGTCTGTCTGTCTCTGTGTACCTCGATCTCGATGAAAAGTGGTATACGATAAGAATATATGTTCGATGTATGAACAAATGAGGGGCTATATATGATTTCCATACAGTTTAATTACTCTTTTTAATTTATTTTAGTATCCATGTTCATTTATTTGTATATGATGGTGAACCTAATATTGTAAAGAGGTGAAGGATGTACGTTTGTAGATTTGGCTGTGGGGCGTGATCTCCAGAACTACTGATTCTCTTCCGATAATTCTGTCACTAAAAGAAAACTACATTATTAAGAGCGTCACAAGATAATTTAAATTATGTTACTGCAAAGTTTTCAGTAGGATATCACAACAAAGCTAAAATATTCTATTACCTACTCATTAAAATACAGCGTAAACTTTATTACAAATTGAAAACATTAAGACACACGCTAGTTCATTTCTTGCGTTTGTTATAACTGTAAAAAACTGATTAGTGCAATAATAGGAATTTCGCAGCCGCTAATGAGCTATTGTTTTACTTTTAAGTAAACAAAATTAATTGATTCCATCGTCACGGGCACTTTTCTGTGATTTAATATTTATTTGGATCTTATATTTCTCAGTATAATACAACGTAGCAGGCATTTTGGTCGGCGGACGAGTGCTTGTGCCACCGAGCGGCGAACTACGCAGACATTGCATTGATAACGGTTTTGCCTTGTAAGACCATTTTTTATTTCGCTTATTTCTTCTTTTCGCATTAAGATGACATTTAATAATAAACACCTATTTGTATTAAGTCACTGCAACTCGATAACGGCCGGAAATGCTATTACAGAACTGTTATAAGTACGCCGATATGCGGGTGCGAAGTTCACCAAATTATTCTTTCTATAAATAAAGTATTGAGTCACAACGATGTTAACTTACGAGAGTATTGCTGTAGTTTGTACTTATGGCTCAAGTAAATTGTGTATGTATATATTTTAGGATACGATTTATCGTCAGAACGGCTCGTGTGGACAGTTTGAAGTAGGTACATGTTGTTCACTGCCGGAGGAAACCCTCACGACGGCATCGTCTTCTGGTGTGCACACGTGTCCATTTTAATTCTATCTACATAATGGTGATGATTGTCGTTAAGGAGTTTCGTTCCGTTGTATGCCTTCATACTCCATGTCCAGTCACGTTCGGCTCGTCCATGACCTTAATTAGGTACCTATCTCGTTTTGGAACCGTCAAAACTTGACAATTCCACATTTGTTATAAACTTTCCTCAATATATCTCACATTTTAGAGATTTCTTATTTGATTTTGGGAGTTTCTATAGAGTTATATATCTTCCAAATTCGAAATCCAATACCCCGAAAAATTAAAATGAGAACATCATAGACTGTGCTGATTCAAAAGAATCATTAAAATCAGTTCTGAGAACCTCTTATTGTTTTTGAAAGCAGTTAAAAATATCCTCCTATATGTAAATAGTACAATGCAATCAAATTAATTAAACAAATGTAAAATTTGTTAATTCTTTACGTTATTACGAAAATTTATTATACATATAGCTTTGAAAGTAAATATCTATGTAATTTATTTGTATTATAATTTGTATTCAAGGATAACCATTGTAATAAATCTATAAAAATAAATTATTACCTTGTTTCACACATTAATAAATAATTTTATACTTAAAATTTAATTAGGCCAGCACAAAAGATAACGGCTACCGAAATTATCGACTTATTAATAATGTTATAGAAATGACTTCACATAACGAAGATTTTAGAATTAGTGTAAGAGTTAATTTTACTATAGAATCTTACGAATACCCAACTCATGTATGATCTAAATCCGGCCAGAAAAATTTACTCCGCATTCCTGCATTTCAATAAAAAGCCACAAAAAGCACTGAAAACATCGTACCTGACCAGACTTTGACGTGGCTGTTGGCCGTGACCGTCATCACAATGTCGGCGACCTTCTCGGGGTCTAGGGACAGTTTGGCCGGCTTGGACAGAAAGGCCGGAGAAGCTTTACCCGTCAGCGAGTGCGTCGCTAATGTGCTACAGGCGAAAGGAACAATAGTTGGGGTTTCAAAATATTTTGGCATGTCCAGTTTTAAACTCACCGTCGAGAGAACACTGCCATGCAGTTTGGGCCGCCATCGTATGACTTCCAATTGATTTTAGACCTCTTTTGGTACTAGTGTCGTTCCAGCACCGATAGGAACCTAAGGATCACATAATGATGAGGTAAAAATTTTATGTTTTATTTAAAAATATGACACGTGGGAGAGTTTTAACTTTGTAACGCATTTGAAACATTTTAATAGAAAAAGGACCTCCCGAACAAATGCGTAATACACCCATGAAGAGCAATGAATTAATTCATTACGGTTCGCCTACGACTTATTCATTTCTACATCATAACACTAATTTTAACAATAAATTGTTATTTATTAAAAGATTCAGATTGAGTTGAAGTTCTGAATTGAGGTTCTTGTTCTAATGTCATTCAATTATGAATAGAAGAGTATATTGCAGTTCTTTAAATATGAAATTATATTATCAAAATAAAATGTAGAAAAAGAATAACTACCCATTTCTTTCAGTTCGCTATAATTGTCAATGAATTTTCTGTCAGTTTGACACTCTGTTTTTGAGGATGTTTCTTTGAAACGATCCTCACTCTCATTTTCCTGGTTTGTTCCAAGTTCGCCATGTGGACAACATCTTTCCGCTATTTCTATATAATTACGAGATCTGTCTCGTATCGGTTCTGTGGTCAGGCGTTCCTTGATTTAGTTCATTCACAGATTTTTCATCGCCACCATGTAACGTATCAAATGCCACGCCTTCCACATTATAGCAGGAAAATCAGGCGATTGAGACTTGTAGATCCTTTTCCTCCCAACAACGTTGTCATTAGATTGTTTGACAACGTTTTTAATTTTTGTACCGTCTCTTTATATTTTCATCTCTCTTTTATTTCAGATATTTGTAAGAGATCATTCATTTTATTTTTGCGATATTTATTTTCCTTTATCATCGCTTCTATGAAATGTACTACATTTGCGTATATTTCTGAAATAAATTGAGTTGCTGGCGTATCCCTTCTGCCCAGATCGTAAGTTTGTCTTTCTAAAATCTTCTTTAATAACCGATTGTGTCCGACGTGTCGACAACGCTGGCTTCAGTCTTGGCTGTTCCTTTTCTTTCTGTTTGCTATAATTTTTCGTTGGCCGTGTTTTTATCCTTTTGAGTGGTAACTGTGAATATAAAATTTTGCTTAATCAAATGTTTAATACTTTGGAACGGATTCACTAGGTTTTAAGGGGTTATCTATACGTAACTAAGAAACTAGTAAACGGTCACAAGCAGACCAAAGTCGTGCGAATTACACAGATTAAGTACCGGACAAAGTAAAATGTATATATTCCTTATATATTCTTAATAACATGCAGGTATACTTGCTAAATCATCATGGTTTTATATATGAAAATGTTTTCCCTTGTGATTGTATTACTTTAGGGCATTTTTTCAGACTTTCTCAAAATCTTGTATTTTAGTTTGAGAAACTTGGACTTTAAGTCCTCCTTACTCAGTAAGAGTTAAGCGCCACCGATCAATACGGTGAAATCGTCCGCGACCGACAGCTTAACATGCTGTCTGAGGTACTGACTGAGTGGTTTGATTTGTTCAATTCGTTGGTAGTCAGGATTCGATCCCGATCAATATCTTCATTCGAAATAATCTTTTACATTTTACCACAATTATCCATCTCTAAATCATGTTGTAAACTTTTTCCAGGCTTACCTCGCTCTCGCTGTCAGAGCTCGACTGCTGGTCTGGCGCCCACGAGGACCCGCTACTCGAGTAATCCCCCGGCTCCAGATCGTTTGTTGTCTCCGAATTGACGCGGCTGTTCTGACCGTTCTTAGCGAGAGACGGCAAATGATCCTCGATGGTGTTACGATCGTCTAGCAAAAGCACATAAACTGTAAAATGTCTACCGTCTGTCTTTCCATGAAGTCATAGAAAATGCATTCAACATAAATGTTCATAATTTGCTATTAATATAATCGCACGTTCGTTAAGCGGGACAAACTACTACTACTGATATACGTCACTCATAGCTCACAGGAAAATATAAACAAAAATCTTATATTTTTAATACAAATAGGACGGAAAGTATTTGTGAAGAGAGAACGTGTACTTTAGCTGCGACTGATAAATGCAAGTGGTAGAACACTAATCATACGACGGCGTCGGATGCAAATGCTAGTTAGCGATATTTTTATTCTTATTTTAGTTACCACAAACAAATTTGAGTCAAATAAAAGCACATAGGTAATATTAAAATATAGCTTTTACATCACCGAAACCTCTTCCTCCAAGTTTAGTTCGCATTCAAATATTTTTTTATACGATGAATCAAATTCAATTAGTACAGTACATTAAGTACGAAACTATTAATGATCGTTACCTAAATACTCGAGATTGCCATTCGTTAGAATTTAAACGACGACTAAATGTACCTAATTGGATTGGTATTAAAAGATCTAACATTGCCTTTTTACAATTCACAACTTTGAGAATAGTAGTTTCGACCTGGTGATCCGAGTCTTTGCCCCTGAAATTATGATTACTAAATGAGAGAAGACGAAACGGCTCTGAGCAGCATAATAATTATAATGAAAGGAATAAACATAACATTGTTAAATGAATTCGTGATGCGCATAACTATATTTTTTTATATAAATAAAAATGTTTATTTTCATAAAATGAATAAACTTACATTACTTATTATTGCAACGAATGTTACGTAACGAAAAGATATTAAATATTAAAGATAGTGTCTATGAACTCACCGGACGGGGCGACGACTTCGGCGGCGCGCGTTTCGCCGCTGCAGTCCGACGCCACGGCCGCGCTGGCGGGATGCAGCGCCTCCCGCGGCGGCGCCTGCGTCGGGGCCGGCCGGGGCACGCCGTGGTCTAGCGTGAGGATCATTACTTCAGCATTAAAGCTATGAAATACAAAGATGTCTTCCTACCCCGTTCCTGAATAAGTTTTGCCAAATTTCACAAAAAATGCTACCTTTTTTGCTATCAACTTTTGTCGCCGCTTTTCGTATATCTGTAATGGTTCTGGTTCGATTTCTAGTGAATGCGCGTTTCGAAGTGGACGATTACAATCGTAAGCAGCAATGGATACGTGCATCGCACTAATAATTTTTTATTGATAACTAGTATTATAATTATTCAAATATAATACAACGGTTTCAATGCTTTGAAAGACTTAATTTTCAAAATTGACCTCGGATAACTTAAATTCCATAGAATCTTCTGACTTGACAAAACCGGTAGAAGTTTTACATGTGTAGAAATAAAATCATACCGAAACAAACTTAGACTTTATTGTTGTTCCTTGTGGCAAATTTCTTTTTTATTGTATTAATATATTTGATCAAAATGAAAACTTAATACAATAATATTATTTCACCATTACATAAATATTTCAATAGTTCTTGGTTGTATATGGAATTAAAATTTGTTTGTCATTTTCGAACATGAGCCACAAATTAATTAATTCGATTGTTCAAGATATACAGATTACACAGTATAAAAGTAAACCAAAAATAGGAAATACAGATTAATACATTTAGCTAACGGTTATGCAGACACTCTTTGGAATATAGAGAAATATTGGTGAGTTCTATTAAAATTTGATACTAACTAATTAATCCACCACTTATTATAACTATGAACTATAATTCATTGTTTATATGATATAGATAAAGTACAAGCGATTCACACTTAATATATCTATTTAATCAGAACACATTGAAATAATCTGCAACTTGGTGATGTAGTCTCGTAATATTCAATCTCAAAATACATGTGAATACTCAATTTAAAAAAGTTGAAGTATAAATGTCTTACAGTGCTGAGGTCTAAAGAATACACATATTGCGGAAGAAAAAGTGTAAAATTTAAGAACAATGATTACCTTGTATGTCCTCACCGATGTCGGCACCGGAAGGTCCCGGCCTGGTCCTGTGTGGCTTCGAGCGCCAAAATCAACATGTCTATCGGCGTGGCCATGATCAATCTTGAGCACTGTTCAGCAAGTCTTATATCGTTCGCCGTCAGATTAGCAATGCCGGTTCTTCGTCGTTTCGCTTTTAATGGCACTTCTGTCCCGCCCCCGCCCGCTTCACGCCCGACAAGGAGGCGCGGCCGCGGCACGAACAGCGCCACCCCATTATGAGCCCTCCCGACGCGGGCCCGCACTTCCTCCTGGCACTAATATCGCCTGCACGCAGTTATACGGCGAGAGCTTTCGCAGTAGTTATTGTAGACGGTGCGTAAAAAAACACTCGACTGTTTTATTTATTGCTCGACTCACTGAGGTTATTCGTACTTTTGCCAATAAGCACCGCTAATCATGATGATCTATCACATATGTACCTTTTTCTACTAGTGACTTCAGATCGGTCATGTATTTTTTCGACGAAGCACACGCTAAAATACTTCATAATTTTGAAATAGTAGTTTTAATAAGTAATAACTCACTTTCACGAATATAAAGGTGCCTCTAAACGCAACAGAATACATAAAATAGATATTTATGCACTTAGTTGAAATAGTACGAAGTACATAGATATCGTATTGACTCGCGCTTAATGACTCGATCAGGCTTAATTAGTCTTATTGTTTCAAATCGGTCGTACGCCAAACACTTTGAAGACACGTGAATTTCCCAATACTGGTCGAAGCAACGGCGTGGGGACCACGTGCTCTGGTGCCCCGCGCCGAGCGATGTCCTGGGGTTGTACGACTGCAGACGCAACTTGAATGCTCATCGGCAATTTATTATTAGAGAATACTGATATTCCTCGGTCGCCCGTTTGCATTTTCCTTTAGTTGAATCGACGATCTATAGAGAGATCATGATGGTAGTCGGTAACGAGCATCAAAACGTTTGTTTTTTAATCAATGAAATCAACGTCTGCAAGTAAAAAATAGGTAGTCCGATTAAATGTTTGATACCTTAACATTTCTTCTTTATATATTTACGAAATCTTCAAATTGCGATTACCGAAATTAGTGTTTTGAAATTATTCAATAATACGTGTATAACACACACCTGATTTTCAGTTCAAATTAGAAACTTGATTTTATTTATAGAATTTGGCACGACATGGTAAGGTCAGTAGATTGTAATGAAAACGATACGAGTAAAATGGTTGTGCCATATTCAAGGACATCACGAAGCTGTAAAAGCTCTCAGTTCGGCTACGGTGCGTAGTGCACTGCTACGACACGTGGGTGCCGTAGGTGGCTGCGGCGGTGTTTATTACTTTGAATGAACAAACCACATCGGCCAGTACGTTGTAACGATTTCGATAGACATTTGTATCTAATGTGAACTTTATCTAGGTATTTGCCCTAAAAATAATATAAAAGAAACCTATGAAAGGCAGTCATTGGGGACTGCCGAGAGAAACAAAAAGTGTCGGTGTTTTCTTACAGATTGTCAATATAACTGTAGTGTCAGAAATTAGAAAATGCATTTTTAATTTGTAATTTGTAACTGAAAATCATTAACGTTCGTCCGGATTTGACATTTATCGGTGTTTTACGAAGCAATTAAAATATTAAATGTTTAAAAATATAAATATTACGATCAATCAAACATCTAAAACCGAATCTATTGTTAGAAATATGTTCCATTCGCCCGCGTGGTTTCAATGAAAAAAAAAACGAAAACTTATGAGATAATTTTTTAAGTGACAATAATCGCATTGTTTTACAGGATTAATTGTAGTAGATTGATAACTATACTGCTTGGATCCGAATGATTAGTATTTATTGCCCTTCTTTTCTGCTGAAGATGGAGGTGCTGTAGATTCCAATATTCTTAACTCGTTTTCAAAAAATTTAATGAAATCATCAAACATAGGTAATTTTTTGCCATCCATGCGTTTTTCAAAATCCTTACGCCTATTACTGTATATTTTTTGTAAGTTAATATAAAATTCTAAACACGACCATTGAGATACGGAAAATATTAATTTTTATAAGGCCTTAGTACTTTTTAATAAGATGTTTAAAAAGGTTTTTAAAGAGCTCGCCGTTTTATTAACCGACGTGACAGACAACAAATTATACAATAATTTACCGGTCAATACCTTTCATTACCATAATATTGTTGTAATAAATTTAATGCTACTAAATTTTTTGGTAATTGACAATTATTCAATCAACGTCTGGTCCCCAGATAAATTACCAATAAGGTAATATAATTTTTCCGTATCTGACTACGAATTGTCATTGCCGATAATAGATTTAAATATATCGATAAATGAAAAATATTCCTCTATTCTGCCAGAAAAGGGAGAAAGTTGCAATTTCGGAAAAACCTTTTATTTTGTTTAGGTTCTGTATATTCCAAATGCTTAGAGACATTAGATTGATCAGGAACCAGTTCTGCCTATCTCCGCTTGATATCGTAATAAAGATTGGAATAGAAATCGTATTTTTTGTGGCTTTCAGAACCAAACTCCTCTGGTGTAGACAAAGATTCAATATCGACGTGCTTTTCCACGAAATCATTATAAATATTTTCTAAATCTGCGTATCTTATTTAAAAATTCTGAACGCCCCTTTTATTGAGAGATGCTACATTAGAAATATCGTTCATTTTATCTCAGTTAGAAGTTAATAAATTATAATGCATGTAGTAAAGACACAGTTAACTTTCTCGGTGCCATAATAAACACAATATAATTACTCACAAATTTTATGTTTAGTATTTCATATTAAATAACTTGTACAATAAAAAAGTATTTGTTCTTGAATTTGAACCCTTGAACATTCACGTACGTTATATCTTTACCCACTAAACTCTAATAACAATGTACAATTCGAAATTTGTAAGCAACGTAATGCGGATGTAAATAGCGCCTATAAATATGGATAGATGGCGCTTTTAAGTACGTATGTACAGATCGTTTTATTGTAATAAAATACTACTTTACATAAATAAAATACTTAAAGGTATTCTTAACTTAAGAAACTTTGAGAACATAAATACAACAACTTAGGTAAAATGCAAAAATAACTGTATGCCGACAGTTATTTCGCGTGTGGTATGTACGAAAATGTTAAAATGTGGATAAATAAATAAATATCGTACATATAAAATAAATATTATACAAAATCCAAAGCCATGCGTGCTCGAATGGACCAAATATTCATTTCAAGTTCTTGCCTAATACAAAATCTCAAAATAGTGTATTGCAGTTTCCTCGAAACTTTAAATTATGCCGGTCCGCCTCCGAACTTTGCATATGTATAGTGTCGAAAAAAATACCATAGGAAAGGGGAATAATTAGAAAGAAGGCTGACCCCTAGTGGCGTCTTGGGATCGCACACGCGGCACCGCAATATTAATATATACACATGCAAGTGTTTATGTATATTAATTAATTAGGTTTAGAAAAGCAAATTATGAACCAAAATTGACAATCTATTTCTTAAACAACATAAAATCGTCCACGCGGTAACACCTACATTTTTGTATGGATTAATAATTAATCAAAACACATGATGACCTTCACGATTCCATTAAATCTGATATAAAAGTCAATGCGCGTATTAAGCGCTGACCCTTTTTCTACTATGTTTTAAATTTTGTCTGTTTATCGGTACATCTCTCTGTATCTCGATATCGATGAAAAGTGGTATAAAATAAGAATATATGTTTGAAATATGAACAAATGATAGGCTATATGTGATTTCGATAACCCAATATGTGATGAGTGAAAGGAAATTTAATTAATGTTTTTAAGTTTTTTTTGTAGCCAATGTTCATTTATTTCTATATGACTGTGTACCTATACGTGTGTACCTAACATTGTAAAGAGGTGTAGGATGTATGTCTGTATATTTGGATGTAAGGAGCGATCTCCAGAACTACTGATCCGGTTCTGAAAATTCTGTCAGTAACAGGAAACTACAATATTAAGAGCGTTACAGGATATTTTTGATTTTGGTAAAGCAAAGTTTTCACTAGGATATCACAACAAAGGTACTAGAAGTCTTTTACAAGGTATTCTATTACGTACTCATTAAAATATAGTGTAAATTCATTACAAATTGAAAACATTAAGGCACACGCCAGTTTATTTCTTGTGTTTCGTATAACTGTAAAACGGATTAGTGTAATAATAGGAATTCCGCAGCCGCGTGCCGGTGGCTAATGAGCTATTGTTGCACTTTTAAGTAAAAAGTCATTCGTTGCATTGTTCCAGGTTTTGTTCCGTGTTGTAAACTTGAACCGTTGTAGCGAATTAGAAATTTCTCTGTATAATAAAACGTAGCAGGCATTTTGGTCGGCGGATGACGATTTGTGAAACCAAGCGGCGAGCTACGTAGGCATTGCAATATCAATTATGGATTTTTAATAAAAAACCATTCCTTATTTTGTTTATGCAATTTATACCTACTTTATGCAATACGATGACATTTAATAATATACTGCAATACGATAACGGTCAGAACTGCCGATATGGAACTGTTATAAGTACGTCCTTAGACGGGTGCGAAACTTAACAAATTATTCTGTAAATAAAGTATTGAGCTCCGATGATTTTAACTTATGAGAGTATTGCTGTAGTTTGTACTTATGGCTCAAGTAAATTGTGTATGTGAACATTTTAGGACACATTCATCGTCAGAACGACTCGTGTGGAAAGTTTGAAGTAGGTATATGCTGTTCACTACGGGAGGAAACCTTCACAACGGCATCGTCTCCTGGTGTGCGAACAATCCATTTTAATTCTATCCACATATTCGTGACGATTGTCTTTAAAAAGAAGTTTCGTTCCGTTGTATGCCTTCATACTCCATGTCCAGTCAAGTTCGGCTCATCCGTGACATTAATCCTCATTAAGAATTAAGTCCTCATTACAATTAATGTTTTTCTTAATCCACGAAATCCATGCGCTGCAATTAAAAACAGATGGTCGGAATAAATGGTCTATAGCTTAGGATTTCTTCATTTATATGTTCTACATAAGATCATTTAGTGTATGCACTATTCTATGGAATATTTTATTTAAAGAGATATTATTATCTCGGCCAATATACACTTGCATAGGCTACACTTGGACTCGTTTGTTCATTTCTCGCTTCTTAATTTGTAAACAGCACGTTTTTTCTTTGAGCTGGAATCGGACTTCCATAGTATTTTAGTTACTGTTTTACTTTAATTTTACTTTCTAGTTTACGATTATTTGCTCGTTTAATTGTTCGCAGACGATTCGATCCTTGCAAAGAAATGAGGTTGAGAAGGTTTTTGAACGCTTTCTAGTGCACAAATAGTCAAGTCTTCGAGCCGATCACCTCGACTCAAAGCAACGCACGTCTGGCCCTCGGCGAATAAATGAGTGCTTAAATCAAGCGAGCTCTGTATAGCATAAGCCGAGCGCGTAAACATTAATGGGCATTATGGCCGGTAAAGCGATTTAAGTTCTATTCGAGAATTTATTATTCCATTCTACCTTTACAAGTATAAGTCTCATAGATATTTGTCATCTCTAAAACCCATTCGGTCTAGTGTCCCTCTCGATAGCGCAAGATGCTCGAGGCGCCAAAAGACCGCCATATCGATTCTCTCATCTTTAATGAATTTCAGTGCAGTGACAATCGCACCACCAGTACTGATCTAACAGTGTATAATCTGTGGAAATCGGTTATTAAACTTAGTACTTACAAGGGAACACGATAACGAACGTAATAAATACAGGTCAAATTCATAACTCTACTTTTGAGCTTCGGGGTAAAAACGCACAGGTATTCAAAGTCTGTCTGACTGACCCGTTTGGTCTTTCAGCCGCATCTGATATCTGTCGAATATTTTAAATTATAATATATTTTAAAATAAATAGAAAACTTTTATAAATGTCATCTTATTCCGTGAAGCATAAATGATAAAATAAGTAAAAAAACGAGCAATGTGAAAAAATAAAATCAGTACAATGTAAGTAATGTCTGCACAGATCCATCGACTTATCGTTAGATTTCTTATTGACTTCTTTTTAACCCTAGGTCGCATTCGCTGTCTAGGTATGTACCCGTTACCGCACCCCTCGTCTCGCTCAGTACCTTCTTTGTTTATTCAATTAGAGACACACGCATACGCATTGCGTTGGCACGTTTCCTAGTTTCTGAGATTTTACAAGACATTAGTCTTTCAACCTAATGTTTATTGATTACACCACAATAGAAAATCAAGGTAAATTATGAAATAAATTTGAGACTTTTACTATTTTGTAATAGCACTATTTTATATTCAAGATGGACTATATACGAGATCAGGATAAAATACTACTACAGACAATTGAGCAATATGATGCAATAGCAAAACCAATAGACGGCCTCATTGCGTGTTTTATGATATTTTGGACCTGTTCATGGTCAATTCGTATATCATATCTCAAATGTGGTCAGATAGCGGCAAAACCATTGAAGCGTAGGGCTTTCGTATAAAATTTGGCTGATAAGCTCATAGAGCCGCGGTTGCGCGAGGGGTTCAATACCGTGACTTTGAGAAGGGATGTAAAGCCAGTAGCAGACATTTTAAAAATTGAAGATGCTGTCCCTAGTACGTCTCAAACACTACAAAAACGAAACGCAAAATATGTGCGTTTTCTTCAGACACAAAGCGCAGGATGATCAAATTTACGTGCCGCCGCTGAAAGAAGTCGATTTGCGGGAAACACATAGTTACTGTGTGTTTACTGTGTGATTGTCAAAACTACTTTTTTTTTAATCTTTTTAATAAACATTGAGTTAATTTAGTAGATATTCCTTGATGTAGAAATATTTTTTCTTAATAAATGTTGTGTTTTTGAAAAATATTGAAATATTTAGTGACAGCGTTACTCGATAATAAGTTTAGTTGTCTAGGGTTAATCTGATTGAAAGATGCCGATCGTGCACGTAGTTGGGGAGATATAGTTCACTGTTCATGTCACAACAATCGCCCGAGCGCTGGCTTTTAACCTATGACCGAAATAAGGAGAGTACAGAAATGAGCGCGAAAGTGCGGCCACCGGCGCACGCGGCGCGCGGCGATCCGAATGCCTGCTCTGTTCTATTAGATGCGGGATTTTAAAATTTACTACCTGAGATGCGAGAACGGTTTAAGTTTACAGTAGGGACCGAGACCTGTGATTATACAAGGAAATATTCCACAAAGTTAAAAGTGAAACAATAGCGCGTTGGCCACCTGCACTGCGCAGCCGCGAAATTCGTGTTAATCTATTTCGTTTATATTATTGTATAGGGAATAGGAGAAGTGCGCTAGCGTGTATTTCAATCTAACATGTATCTTAAATGATGTACAGCATCTCAGCACTACCACATTTTAACTTCAACCTAGTGCAAAAATAACGACATACGAACAAAATTCATCGGATCCAATGCTATTGGAAGATATGATTATGACTAATGAACTTTTAATTAAATTAATTTCACTCGCTCACTTCGCGTATCACACAGCACGTTTAGCCGTCGTCGCCACCACACGTCACCACCACGCGACGGCGACGACCGGTCACCACCCTCGGCGTGGCGCACTGGGCGCTCGAAGGGCAGGTCAGCCAGCAGCTGAACGACATGCCCACACGCCCTGCCGTATCGTATTTCCGTAGTAACAGGCTAACTAGCACTGCTGCACTGCTGTGGAAAGATAATGCGTGTTATCGTATTTATCGATTCAATACATTTGAAAATTCATACTCATCTAATTAAATAATAATTATTAAATGTTTTTAACGACAACTAATCGAGTAGGCGGGCATACAACTAAATCTAAAATGACATTTCCCAAGCCATTGCTATGTAATAACAGTGAATAAGAGAGTTTGAAATATAAGTAAGTTATCTGCGTGCACAATAATCCACCTAGTTCACGAAACGTACCGGATCACAAAGCAATTCCTGTTTGAACTATCAGGCAGAGCTCGAGCGAGAACAGAGTACTGGGACTGAGACAGGCAAAAGGCGAGTGTCCGTACTCATGCGTTAGACGTTACGCTTCTTTGTAGCAATACAAAATTAAATTTATTTTATTATACCGTCATAAATACAGTTAGTAGAATGTTAATTAATATGCAAAATTTAAATTTATAATTTATTAACTAGTACAGTGAACTACAACACCTGATCTTTTATTCTACAACTGACATCATCAGATATCAACATTGCTTTTAGTTTTTAATACAAAATTATCGAATAAGCTCTATGCGAATTTGAAAAGAAGTCCTACATTATTCATCCAGCCTCGCATTAAAATTACAATATCAATCGACTACGCTCGAGATAGAGCCCCAAGAGTGGGAGCTCAACTCCATATATAGTAACAGGCCCCAGCTGTGACTACACCAGTGGCGACGGCTTCTAAGAACTCGATTCTTATCGGCTTCCCTTTCATAAAATATTTAATATGCATAATTCATAAATAAATAAATTATTGCTTTTTAGTATACAGACACTTAAAATTATTTTTAATTTTCAATAATTATTGTAAATAATATCCAGCCTTCTTACGTTAGTAACGTAAGCCCTATATAAAAAACACTTCAAATAACTCGAAAGCGACCGAGTTATTTAGACGATAAATTCAGAATGTTCGCAATCGTCGTAATCAATGTGAAATGTTGAGTCTCCATATTCAGTTGTATATGCGTTATGGCGGGCCTCGAGTCCGCGAGCCAGCCGCGGGGAGCGGGGAAAGGAGCTTCATAACTCGGCCGATCGCGAGTTTTACTTCCACAACGAAATGACGCAATTGTAATTCATGTAACATAATTTCACCTTTAACGTGAACTTTTAGGTGTTATATTCGGTTGCGGATTGTTGTGATATACATTATTATGTAAATAATAATGCGTTTCGATCAGCGGAGATTTCCGATTATACCCGAATAAAGAACGGTTTTGCATATAGCATCATTCCCGTGTCGAATTAAGTATAGAAGCGTTGTAAATGTAATTGAATTTATATAATACGAGTTAGTGTAGTGGTATTTAAGACGAATTGATTGTTATTCTATTTATTCAGTAAGTGTTTTCTATTTTCGATTTTATAATGGCACTCTTAGCAATTGAATGCTGCGCTACGGATTTTCTGATATAAGTGAGCCTCCACGAAGACGCCGACGTCTATTTAGCTCAGAATCAGACTTAAAACGTGAGTATAAACGTAATTTCATCGAAATTGTAGATAATGTTAAAAATCAAATTCAAACCAGATATAGTTCACTAAGCAATTTGTCGTTTTAGATTTACTAAGTAAGTCGAAACATGATTTATTCGAACGTACATTTCCTGAGGATAAACTAAATAATTTAAATTTATTATTTCCTCGAATTTTGACATAATGCATTAAAAATGAGTTGATGAAATGAAAAATGAGCATTAAATATTCGTCTCCCTCGCTTAAAGGATTAGATATGTACGAGTTATTTTTGCATTTACAAAAGATATCTTAAAAGATACATTTCCTCAAATTTTAAGCTTAAGTAATATCTGTTTAACCCTTCTGATAACAATTGCGGCCGCGGAACGATCTTTTTCAGCTCTCAATTGCATTCATACGTACCTCAGGAATAGCCAGACAGAACAAAGGCTTTCAGATCTCGCGTTGTTATCTATAGAAAAACATTTACTGTTGCAAATCAAAGTAAGCCAAATTTTTATGACTTGGTATTAGCTCATTTTCTCAAGAAAAATCGTAGATTACCACTAGAATTTAAATAGCTTTTTATCTCATTTAATTCATTTATCCACTGCGCTGCTATAAATTCGACTAAAGGAAACTACTTCATTAGCTTTTTCAAAGCTTTTATGCATGCTCGAAGTCTTCCGTTTGTATTCTATCGTTGACTTCAAATATGCCAAAGTGGTGAATGAAATATCTCCGCGTTATACCAGAGGGCGTTACGGAGCTCGGTAGTAATAGTTATATTTTTATTAATAATGTTTAATGTTGACAATTTTTTAAGGTTCGGCTTCCCTTTATATTTTTCTCACCCCTCGCCACTGGACTACACGTATGAGACACAACACGTATTAGTACAGAGTGCGATAAATAATTGTTCATTAAAACACTTTAATCATTAAAAAATCTTAATTACTTACTATCTATACCAATGTACAAATCTATTGGCTCTGCCTGTACATTTATTTTTTCACTTGATTTTGTGATAAATAATCGTTTCATGACGCAGTGATTCGCGTTATACATTTTTTCATTTTTGTCTGTCTATCTATCTGTCTGTCTGTATGTCTTTTTATAACTCAAGAATGTCTCGGCCAATCGAAATGAAAATTGGTATACAATGATAAAATGTAGTTGCGCACATGATAGGCCACTGTTGTTTTACTGTGTGTCTGTCTGTCTGTGTGTGTTTTTATAACGTAAGAACGGTTTGATCGATTATGATTAAAATTGGTATACAGTAAAAACATTTGATTTCGTAAATGGGAGGCTATTGTTTTCCGGTTTTTCTGTTTGTCTGTCTGTACATTTTTCTATATTTAATAAAAACATTTCACTGATTTTGATGAAAATTTGTTTACCGACAGTAAGAACATGTGTTTGCGTAAATAATAGGCTACTGTCTGTCTATCTGTGTTTTGGCATGTGTATGTGTTTTTATAACTTATGTATAGCTGTATATTTTATTAGTGAGTTTGTCAATAAAAGTAAATAAAAGCATAAAGATATATTACAGAATATTTAATTTATGTTCAATGATACATGTTAGGTCAGGTACATAAACATTGTACCTGATTACGGTGTAATTAACGGGCGCCAATCGACAGTAAGTGCCAAAAAGATATATAATCAAACTTAATGATGTTCACAATCAAATGTTGTACAACATTTCACAAGGTTAAGGTAGGTGCCTGATTTCGAATATTGAACTGGGATCACTTCCCACCTATATCTGTTCTTGGTCTCTCATCTGTGATGAAATCTCGGCAGAAGGCAGTGTAGGCAAATATGTTAGAAGAAACAAAATATGTTAGAAGAACACTGTGCACTTCCAAACCGCCGTTTGCGTATCCAGATATCGGACATCCACTCTTGCGGGGGTGAAAAAAAAGGATCCTAAAACCACCAGAGACACGTGTCACCGATGATAACCGGTATACCAGATTTCACAAATCACTTCTCTGAACAAAACATCGCATCGTACCCGTTACTTAGGAGGATCCCACGATAA
This sequence comes from Eumeta japonica, assembly GCA_005406025.1. Taxonomy (NCBI): domain Eukaryota; kingdom Metazoa; phylum Arthropoda; class Insecta; order Lepidoptera; family Psychidae; genus Eumeta; species Eumeta japonica. The sequence goes on from BGZK01001340.1 coordinate 77,723, forward strand.
ATACTTATAGTCTGCCTTGACGCTTTTCAAATCAGAAAAGAATACCCACGAATTTTTGTATTTGTAAAACTTATCTTCGCTATGATACAAATGATATGGCTGATCAATCTAATGAAGGTTTTAATGACACTAACAAATAGATGTTCAAAGCAGATGCTTTTAAATTTCTTCTTTTTTATGATTCATCGACTGAATTTAGTAATAAATGCAAAAAAGTTCCTTTACAGCAAACAAAATCGACGAAGAGCAAAATCGAAAGTCGAGACCGGATGAGGACGGAATCCTCATTATTCGTATAGTACGTAATTGTCCTCGTGGGACGTCATCGCCGAGCAAAGTTCGGTTTAAAGGAGAAACGAGCATGCGCACCGCCGGCTTTGAAATGAGGACGTCGGAAATAAACTGTAATCGAAGTTCTCACCTCATATTTTAATATCAGCATTTTCCACGAAACGCCTGAAATAAATACCCTGCGGCAGTAGTCCGCGGCGCCTGCGCCAGTAGGGCGGTGTATTAGACGGCACGAGTCTTGGGGTCGAACGAAGGTCGGTCCGCCTTATTTACCGGAAGTAGGTATGACTGCAGATCAATCTTCCACATGCATATCGGTATGTACTACGAAGTATTTTGCACGTGGTTCGTACGTAGCTCGAACGTTACTTGCAACACCAGTTCATAATACGTATCGCCTCTACTACATACTATATAAATCTGCAGCATCTGTCTGTATGTCTCGTCTGTCTGTCTCTGTGTAATTCGATCTCGATGAAAAGTGGTATACGATAAGAATATATGTTTGATGTATGAACAAATGAGGGGCTATATGTGATTTCGAAAGAAAATTTAATTATTCTTTTTAAATTGTTTTAGTATCCATGTTCATTAATTTCTACACGATTGTGTACCTACACGTGTGTACCTAATATTGTAAAGAGGTGAAGGATGTATGTTTGTAAATTTGGATGTGGGGGGTGATCTCCACTACTTACTGATCCTCTTCCGATATTCTGTCACTAACAGAGAAGTACGTTCTTGAGAGCGCTACAGGATACTTTAAATTATGTTAAGGCAAAGTTTACAGTAGGATATCGCAACAAAAGTAATAGAAGTCTTTTACAAGGTATTCTATTACGTACTCATGAAAATATACCGTAAACCTCATTATAAATTGAAAACATTAAGGCACACGCTAGTTTATTTCTTGCGTTTTTTACAACTGTAAAAAATAATTAGTGTAATAATAGAAAAATTGCAGCCGCTAATAAGCTCTTGTTTTTCTTTTAAGCAAACAAAATTAATTGATTGCACTATCACAGGCACTTTTCTGTGATTTCATATTAATTTGAATTTTATATTTCTCAGTATAACACAACGTAGCAGGCATTTTGGGCGGCGGGCGAGTGCTTGTGCCACCGAGCGGCGAACTACGCAGACATTGCAGAATCGATAACGGTTTTGCACTGTAAGACCATTTTTTATTTCGTTTATTTCTGCTTTGTGTAATAAGATGACATTTAATAATAAACACCTATTTGTATTAAGTCACATATAAGTCACTGCAACTCGATAACGGTCGGAAATGCTATTACAGAACTGTTATAAGTACGCCGATAGACGAGTGCGAAGTTCACCAAATTATTCTATAAATAAAGTATTGAGTCACAACGATGTTAACTTATGAGAGTATTGCTGTAGTTTGTACTTATGGCTCAAGTAAATCGTGTATGTAGATATTTTAGCATACGATTTATGGTCAGAACGGCTCGTGTGGACAGTTTGAAGTAGGTATATGTTGTCCACTACGGGAGGAATCCATCACGACGGCATCGTCTTCTGGTGTGCACACGTGTCCATTTTAATTCGATCGACATATTCGTAATGATTGTTGTAAAGGAGTTTCGTTCCGTTGTATGCCTTCATACTCCATGTCCAGTCACGTTCGGCTCGTCCATGACCTTAATTAGGTACCTATCTTGTTTTGGAACCGTCAAAAACTTAACAATACCACATGTGTTATAAATTTTCCTCAATATATCTCATATTTTAGAGATTTCTTATTTGATTTTGGGGAGTTTCCTAATATATCTTCCAAACTCGAAATCCAATACAACGAAAAATTAAAATGAGAACATCATAGACTATGCTAATTCAAAAGGAATCATTAAAATCAGTTCTGAGAACCTCTTATTGTTTTTTGAAAGCGGTTAAAAATATCCTCCTACATGTAAGTAGTACAATGCAATCAAATTAATTAAACAAATGTAAAATTTGTTAATTCTTTATTATTAAAAAATTTATTATAAAATATAGCTTTAAAGTAAATATCTATGTACTGTCTGTGTGCTCTTTTATTTATGGTAATGAATAAAAATTATAATTTGGTAAAACTTCAAGGAAAATAACCAAAATTTACAAATTGTCAATAAATATTTTCTATAACTTTGGCAAAATAAATTAGGCGTCAGACAATGATGGCCGACTATGTTTCGAATGATATAAATGTAAGAATATTATACAATAAATAGAAAAATGTCATTTACAGATTATGCAGAGGGATATTAGTAGGAATTAGAAGTATTTGTTTCGTGTTTTTTATTATTGTATTAAAATCAATCAAATACCCAGGATGATGAGGGTCAGAACAAAGACACAGAAACCACGCGCTAACTCATCGACTGCTGAAGCCGAAATTAGAGCCTCGAAACATTATTACCATAACTTTGTTATAGAACATTAAGACTTAGTTCCTATGGCATGCAACGAAGCGCCTATTTTATTTAATCTTTGTATTATTTCGTTTCTTTGATTGTGTAAAGTAATTTTCCAATGTTAAAAATTCTTACGTTCGTTTAAAAAAAATAATTTTGGCAACTTTAGTTTCAAACATATTTTGATTTGGAATATTGATATCGTTTTTATCAAATGCTTTCATATGAAATGTCATTTATTTTGACTCTCATTAGTAGTTTCTATTTATTATTTATAAGTGTATGTATGTAATTTCCAAAAATTGCTAGAAAAGTCAAGTTTTTAGGCTCGGTTATTTATAAAAATACGTAAACTTCTTAATCCAGATCGGATTCATTTAAGATCATATAAAAGATTAAAATGCAGAACTAAATCGAGTTTTGAATTGAATTTGGGACTTGGGACTTTGAGATGGAAGTCGGGACAGTATAAAAAATCCATTGATTCTTCCAAACTATAATTTAAAATAAACATTACAATAATCTTTTAGAGTAGATATTCATTCCGACGTCACTTCTGCAGCTGCGCCTTCTTGGAGGTCTTTATCGGCAGCGCTCGCTTCTAGAGTCCTTTGCTTCTTCTGCATTTGCAATTTCAACATCTTATTCTCGTCCGCACATTTGGTTGTGATTGCACTCCTGCAAGCGGTGAGATTATACTTTGTTACTCTTTCAATGTACTATATCTATAATCCTAACAAATTTCCAGTTAGATTTTATAGATCTACGTAATTTTCTCTTCAAATAAACTGTTTTACAGCAGTAGGTGCAACCCAAGTGAAATGTTTGTGACCCCAGCGTTCCCTCGCCTCTTGCTTATTACGTTGTTAGCGCTGTCAGCGAAGTATTCACTAAGAACTGTGTAATAAAAATTGTGTTTATTTAAAAAATATACACATCATATTTTCCCACTCCCTGGACTCAAGAGAAATTGTTCTGAAAGTTTTAACACTGAACATTTGAGAATCAGAAATATGAATAATTTAAAATTGAAAACAAAATGTGGACCGCATTTAATTGATAATTGGTGTGCAGTACGTCACTCAAACCACCAAAACTTTCATTTCCCAGCTAACGATATAAACTTTCGAGTGAGTTTGCTCAGTGACAGCCGACCCCTACACTCCTCGTGTCAACTAGTGCATTTCCTCCACGCTTTTCGTTTAAAATCTAACAAATATTTGCATTGTTAATGAACATTTACAATCTCACATTTTCAGGCCGTATAGGGTTAGTATAGGGCTACAAGATTTTTTTAGGGTTCCTCAACGTTATAGGAAAAATGAATCCTTATAGGATAGCTTGGTTGGCCGTCTGTTCGTTAGAAGAGAGATGCGAGAGGTATCGAGTTGTGATTAACACTACATGCTTAAATATGGAGTCCCATGGAGCTGTTAAAACTCAATGCTCTAAATGAACGTAATCAAAAATTACGGTCAAAACACGGCCATAAGGCATTAAATGCTTTATATTTTGAAAGTCGCAAGTAAAACCAACCTATGGAGTTATAGACCTAGAATTATAAAATTTGGTAAAAAAACAATATTTTTTTGTGAATCTCACATTTATGACAAAATGTGAACCGAACCGACAACTAAATAAAGAGACAAATAAATAAATTAATAGTGCATTATCATCTATTTGTGAGCTATTTGCATTTTAAATTTGAATATAACTACTAACAAATGAAGCCCCATCTAATTTAGTTGAATAAAGGTTTGCGAAAATTGTATTTTCCAAGTGATTAAGTAAACACACTAATGAATATTTTATTCGTTTGTTAGATAACAATCTATTGTATTAAATCAACAATAACGTTATTACCTTGTCTACACATTAATATGAAAAATTTTAACTTAAAATTTAATCATACCAGCACTAAAGTAACGTACAATTATACTTTAAAAATGAGAAATGTCTTCACATAAGAAGATTAGGAAGGAAGAGAATTTTTTAGGAAGACTATTATCTTACGAATACCCACTGTATGTATGTCTAAATCCGGCCAGAAGAAATTTACTCCGCATTCCTCCGCATTTAATTAAAAGCCACAAAAAAAAACACTGAAAACATCGTACCTGACCAGACTTCCTTTGACGTGGCTGTTGGCCGTGACCGTCATCACGATGTCGGCGACCTTCTCGGGGTCTAGGCACAGTTTGGCCGGCTTGGACAGAAAGGCCGGAGAAGCTTTACCCGTCAGCGAGTGCGTCGCTAATGTGCTACAGGCGAAAGGAGACAATAATAGTTGGGCGTTTCAAAATAAGGCTGATGTCCACGATTTTTAAAACTCACCGTCGAGAGAACACTGCCATGAGCAGTTTTCGGGTCGCCATCGTGTATGACTTCCAATTGATTTTTGAGTAGACCTCTTTTGGTACTAGTGTCGTTCCAGCACCGATAGGAACCTAAGGATCACAAATGATGAGGTAAGATGAATATGTTTTTATTTAGTAACTGACATGTATGGGAGAGTTTTTAACGTGTAACGCATTTGACACATTTTAATCGAAAAAAGGACCTCCTTTAGAACAAATGCGTAATACACCTATGAAGAGCAATGAACTAATTTTCATTTACGGTTCGCCTACGACTTATTCATTTCTACATCATAACACCAATTTTTACAAATAAATTGTTATTTATTAAAAGATTCAGATTGAGTTGAAGTTCTTGAATTGAGGTTCTTGTTCTAATGTCATTCAATTATGAAGAGAAGAGTAAGGATACAGTCTTCTTTAAATATGAAATTATATTATCGAAAATAAAAATGTAGAGAAATATAAAAAGAACAATTCTCACCATTTCTTTCAGTTCGCTATAGGAATTGTTTAATGAATTTTCTGTCTTCTTGCACTTATCTTTGAACCGATCGTCACTTTCATTTTCCTGGTTTGTTCCAAGTTCGCCATGTGGACTACATCTTTCCGCTATTTCTATATAATTACGAGATCTGTCTCGTATCGCTTCTGTAGTCAGGGCGTTCCTTGATTTAGTTCATTCACAGATTTTCATCGCCACCATGCAACGTATCAAATGCCACGCCTTCCACATTATAAGCAGGAAAATCAGGCGATTGAGACTTGCATGATTCTTTCCGGCTCCCAACAACGTTGTCATTAGATTGCTTGACAACGTTTTTAATTTTGTACCGTCTCTTTAATTATTTTCACCTCATCTTTTATTTCAGATATTTCCGATGAGGCTATCAAATTCATTTTTATTTTTGCGATATTTATTTTCCCTTTATCATCGGTTTTACGAAGTGTACTACACTTTGCGTATTTCTGAAATAAATTCGAGTTGCTGGCGTCCTTTCTGCCCAGATCGTAAGTTTGTCTTTCTAAAACCTTCTTTAATAACCGATTGGGTGTCCGACGTGTCGACAACGCTGGCTTCAGTCTTGGCTGTTTCTTTCCTTTCTGTTTGCTATAATTTTTCGTTGGCCGTGTTTTTATCTTTTTGAGTGGTAACTGTGAATATAAAATTTTGTTTAATAAAATGTTTAATACTTTGTAACGGATTCACTAGGTTTTAAGGGGTTATCTATACGTAACTAAGAAATAGGTCACAAGCAGACCAAAGTCGTGATAGTCCTTATATATTCTTAATAACATGCAGAAGATATACTTGCTAAATCATCATGGTTTTATATATGAAAATTTATTCCCTAGTTGTGATTGTATTACTTTAGGGCATTTTTTCAGACTTTCTCAAAATCTTGTATTTTAGTTTGAGAATCTTGGACTTTAAGTCATCCTTACTCAGTAAGAGTTAAGCGCCACCGATCAATAAGGTGAAATCGTCCACGACCGACAGCTTAACATGCTGTCTGAGGTACTGACTGAGTGGTTTGATTTGTTCAATTCGCTGGTAGTCATGATTCGATCCCGATCAATATCTTTATTCGAAATAATCTTTTACATTTTACCACAATTTTGCATCTCTATATCATGTTGTAAACTTTTTCCAGGCTTACCTCGCTCTCGCTGTCAGAGCTCGACTGCTGGTCTGGCGCCCACGAGGACCCGCTACTCGAGTAATCCCCCGGCTCCAGATCGTTTGTTGTCTCCGAATTGACGCGGCTTTTCTGACCGTTCTTAGCGAGACGGCAAAGGTCTTCGATGGTGTTACGATCGTCTAGCAAAATCACATAAACTGTAAAATGTCTAACATCTGTCTTTCCATGAAGTCATAGAAAATGCATTCAACATAAATGTTCATAATTTGCTATTAGTATAATCGCACGTTCGTTAAGCGGGACAAACGTCTCATTTAGCATTTTTTATATCGTAAGCGCTTGCCCGTCTTGTTTATCGTTAAGTCAGTGTCAATTCGTTGAATTAAAAAAAATACATATCACAACGAATGAAAACTATTCATTCGCTAGTGCGGCTTAAATCTATTTTTTTTAAATAAAAATTTACGGGATTCAAAAATTTTATTTGAGTTTTCTATACCCCTTACACTCTTAACAGCTTACTGTTACATTGCTGGTTTGCCTGAACTTGGCCTAAGTACATATTAGATTTATGGTAACTCCTTCTCAGAAAACAATAACATGATACTTTAACGTCCAAAAATCTCTTTTACAACCTGTTGTAAATTGTTTGTCGTTTTATTTTATACTAGCTGCGCCCCGCGGACTCACCCGCGTGGTAATGGAAAATTATGATAATAGTGATAGAAAGTATTTTATTTTTTCGTCAATTTTTCAATGTTTCTATATTATTCTGCTATTCAGTACTGAGACAATTCCAACAAATTAAAATCATGAAAATCGGTCAAGCCGTTCTCCAGTTATAAGTGTTCGAACAATTATATTGTGCGATGTATGTAAATTGGATCTAAGGATTTTTATGATGATCTCACTAATATGTATTACAGGTATTACAAACGCTATAGTTTGTAAGGATAGATAGGTACGGAAGTATATGATGATTGATGGTAATGCAAAAGTTATAGGTGGCTATTGCAATATACACCTATAAGCTTTAATGTGTTAAATATGTTAAACGATTTATTTTGGTGTGTATAAACATGCAGATTTTGCGATTTAGAAACGCGTGAGCAAGCCACATAGAGCTGGGCGTGGGAAAAACATTGCGTGCTCAAATGTATGCCTGCTACCTTTATGGCCTGACCCTGCCGCCGGACCGCACCATAATATCGTGCACTCGCTTGTCTATCGTCATAACTATTCAAATATTTGTCCAAATGATGTAGTGTGAATGACAAAGTTTATCGGCTTTAAACACCAGATGCGATAAAAGTATTTATTTTGATATAAGTATCAATTTGTTACTATCAAATGTGCGTTAGAAATAAATAATCAATTTTATAGTATTTATGGCTCACTATTTTGGCGATAATGGCTTACACATAAAAGATAGATATATGTTGTCTTTTATGGGACTATTTAAGATAAACGTTTCCATTATATATTATATACATGTAATTTCAACAGTTTTGCGGCGCCTCGACAGAATAGCTCGCAGATGAAAGATTTTTCCCTACTTACTTGACACTTATCGCTATATTTTGGATAATTCACACTATATCTTTATAAATTATAGCCTATCTGTTATTCTGATGTGTAAGCTATATTATTGTAAAGTGTACTCAAAATCCATTTAGTAGTTTTTGCGTGAAAGAGTATCAAACATACATCCATTCTTACAAATATTCGCGTTTATAATATATATTAGTAGGATATCCGTGTTTTTGTTTCGTTAGTTAACTTTGCTAAAATCTTTTTTTTTATTTAATGCAATAAATACGCATTGTGTTATTAATTTGAAATTTCCTTATGTATTGTCTCATCTGTAATTCCTGATAATCGCTTTTCAATTAGGAAATTATTTCTTTTTCATTAACTGCGATGCGATTCGATATTAACGCCATATTTACACAAAGTAACAAGTTTTAAACCAGCTTTTCTTTATGATATCTACAAATGAAAATAATTTAAAACGAACCCGAATCCAATTGCAAAAACGACAAAATAAGCCTCTTAAGTTTGTTGTACAACTTCTATATGTAAATCATCATATGCAAATGCTAATAATGACTTACCCATTTCATGGTTCTCACATAAAATTTTAGGTACAATAAATTATGACAGGGCATCGGTCGTCGTGGAAAATTATTTACAAACTCGGATTTTATAAAACGTTTTATATCCTAGGGCACGTGGAGTGTTGGGGCGCGTCGAACAACACATAGGTAAAAGGAAGACAGGTGTTTTAAAAACTGCACTGTTAAAACCAGTACCCCCTTTTTAATTTGCCGCAGTTAGAGTTTTGTGTGCGACGGACCCGCCACGAGTATTGGTCGTCGGGAAATAATCTTGTGTGAAATCGATTAGATAATTGACAATCTCATATCGTGCCTAAAATCATACCTTAGACATTTCTAGACCTAGACGATATTCTTCATTATAAATATTTCGTCTGCTATGTTTTCCTAAATCTGACCTCAATTTGTTTGTGATCAAGAACTATTTTCTGTATTTAATTTTAGGTTCAATAATTTTGGAGAAATTCACTATGCTATTTCAAGACCCTAGACTACTTATATAGCCTAAAAGATCGCGTGCGCTAGATCTATATCTACATTCTCTGCGCAATGTCCGCAATAGAGGTAGGAACGACTGACAGAGGCTACTATGAAGTTTGGATCATCGTGGCTTTAGTATGAAACAAGTTACACAGAAGCCATTATTTACATTTGTATATATAAGAAACCACATCATCCATTTCCAACACTTCAAACACTTGGATCGTGGCAACCTCCCGATTTTTTTTATCTTAAAGTGGCACTGTGACATTTAATACGACGTGGCGTACACCGCGCACTCGCGACACAGTTTCTTTTTGCATTAAAACCAAAACCATAATTAATTTCAATCCATTCATTATCATTATGAAGTGTTTCTATAGTTCGATCTGCGTAAAACATTTTCATGCAAAATTTAGATACCTAAAAAGATTTATATATTTCCTCTGCTATAAAAATGACTAAGTCGCGAACCAAAATTTCCTATTCGTCACTTCAATATTGGGGAGAGGAGCAAATTAAAATTTTCATATTGGCATATGAAATAAATCGGTAGAAACCGTGTTTTAGAAGATAATGACCAAATACGATATTTCTCTCTCTTAGTTTAAGAAACTGCTGATATACGTCACTCATAGCTCACAGGAAAATATAAACAAAAATCTTAAATTTTTATTACATATAGGACGGAAAGTATTCGTGAAGAGAGAACGTGTACTTTAGCCGCGACTGATAAATGCACTAATTATACGACGGAGTCGGACGCAAATGCTAGTTAGCGATATTTTTATTCTTATTTTAGTTACCACAAGCAAATTTGAGTCAAATAAAAGCACATAGGTAATATTAAAATATAGCTTTTACATCACCGAAACCTCTTCCTCCAAGTTTAGTTCGCATTCAAATATTTTTTTATACGATGAATCAAATTCAATTAGTACAGTACATTAAGTACGAAACTATTAATGATCGTTACCTAAATACTCGAGATTGCCATTCGTTAGAATTTAAACGACGACTAAATGTACCTAATTGGATTGGTATTAAAAGATCTAACATTGCCTTTTTACAATTCACAACTTTGAGAATAGTAGTTTCGACCTGGTGATCCGAGTCTTTTCCCCCTGAAATTATGATTACTAAATGAGAGAAGACGAAACGGCTCTGAGCAGCATAATAATTATAATGAAAGGAATAAACATAACATTGTTAAATGAATTCGTGATGCGCATAACTATATTTTTATATAAATAAAATGTTTATTTTCATAAAATGAATAAACTTACATTACTTATTATTGCAACGAATGTTACGTAACGATAAAGATATTAAATATTAAAGATAGTGTCTATGAACTCACCGGACGGGGCGACGACTTCGGCGGCGCGCGTTTCGCCGCTGCAGTCCGACGCCACGGCCGCGCTGGCGGGATGCAGCGCCTCCCGCGGCGGCGCCTGCGTCGGGGCCGGCCGGGGCACGCCGTGGTCTAGCGTGAGGATCATTACTTCAGCATTAAAGCTATGAAATACAAAGATGTCTTCCTACCCCGTTCCTGAATAAGTTTTGCCAAATTTCACAAAAAATGCTACCTTTTTTGCTATCAACTTTTGTCGCCGCTTTTCGTGTATCTGTAATGGTTCTGGTTCGATTTCTAGTGAATGCGCGTTTCGAAGTGGACGATTACAATCGTAAGCAGCAATGGATACGTGCATCGCACTAATAATTTTTTATTGATAACTAGTATTATAATTATTCAAATATAATACAACGGTTTCAATGCTTTGAAAGACTTAATTTTCAAAATTGACCTCGGATAACTTAAATTCCATAGAATCTTCTGACTTGACAAAACCGGTAGAAGTTTTACATGTGAAATAAAATCATAAAATCATACCGAAACAAACTTAGACTTTATTGTTGTTCCTTGTGGCAAATTTCTTTTTATTGTATTAATATATTTGATCAAAATGAAAACTTAATACAATAATATTATTTCACCATTACATAAATATTTCAATAGTTCTTGGTTGTATATGGAATTAAAATTTGTTTGTCATTTTCGAACATGAGCCACAAATTAATTAATTCGATTGTTCAAGATATACAGATTACACAGTATAAAAGTAAAAATAGGAAATACAGATTAATACATTTAGCTAACGGTTATGCAGACACTCTTTGGAATATAGACAAATATTGGTGAGTTCTATTAAAATTTGATACTAACTAATTAATCCACCACTTATTATAACTATGAACTATAATTCATTGTTTATATGATATAGATAAAGTACAAGCGATTCACACTTAATATATCTATTTAATCAGAACACATTGAAATAATCTGCAACTTGGTGATGTAGTCTCGTAATATTCAATCTCAAAATACATGTGAATACTCAATTTAAAAAAGTTGAAGTATAAATGTCTCACAGTGCTGAGGTCTAAAGAATACACATATTGCGGAAGAAAAAGTGTAAAATTTAAGAACAATGATTACCTTGTATGTCCTCACCGATGTCGGCACCGGAAGGTCCCGGCCTCGGGTCCTGTGTGGCTTCGAGCGCCAAAATCAACATGTCTATCGGCGTGGCCATGATCAATCTTGAGCACTGTTCAGCAAGTCTTATATCGTTCGCCGTCAGATTAGCAATGCCGGTTCTTCGTCGTTTCGCTTTTAATGGCACTTCTGTCCCGCCCCCGCCCGCTTCGCGCCCGACAAGGAGGCGCGGCCGCGACACGAACAGCGCCACCCCATTATGAGCCCTCCCGACGCGGGCCCGCACTTCCTCCTGGCACTAATATCGCCTGCACGCAGTTATACGGCGAGAGCTTTCGCAGTAGCTATTGTAGACGGTGCGTAAAAAAACACTCGACTGTTTTATTTATTGCTATTGTTTACGCTTCTACGTATTTACGCCCTTTTTTCCGACTCACTGAGGTTGTTCGTACTTTTGCCAATAAGTACCGATAATCATGATGATCTATTACATATGTACCTTTTTCTACTAGTGACTTCAGATCGGTCATGTATTTTTTCGACGAAGCACACGCTAAAATACTTCATAATTTTGAAATAGTAGTTTTAATAAGTAATAACTCACTTTCACGAATATAAGGGTGCCTCTAAACGCAACAGAATACATAAAATAGATATTTATGCACTTAGTTGAAATAGTACGAAGTACATAGATATCGTATTGACTCGCGCTTAATGACTCGATCAGGCTTAATTAGTCTTATTGTTTCAAATCGGTCGTACGCCAAACACTTTGAAGACACGTGAATTTCCCAATACTGGTCGAAGCAACGGCGTGGGGACCACGTGCTCTGGTGCCCCGCGCCGAGCGATGTCCTGGGGTTGTACGACTGCAGACGCAACTTGAATGCTCATCGGCAATTTATTATTAGAGAATACTGATATTCCTCGGTCGCCCGTTTGCATTTTCCTTTAGTTGAATCGACGATCTATAGAGAGATCATGATGGTAGTCGGTAACGAGCATCAAAACGTTTGTTTTTTAATCAATGAAATCAACGTCTGCAAGTAAAAATAGGTAGTCTGATTAAATGTTTGATACCTTAAGATTTCTTCTTTATATATTTACGAAATCTTCAAATTGCGATTACCGAAATTAGTGTTTTGAAATTATTCAATAATACGTGTATAACACACACCTGATTTTCAGTTCAAATTAGAAACTTGATTTTATTTATAGAATTTGGCACGACATGGTAAGGTCAGTAGATTGTAATGAAAACGATACGAGTAAAATGGTTGTGCCATATTCAAGGACATCACGAAGCTGTAAAAGCTCTCAGTTCGGCTACGGTGCGTAGTGCGGCACTGCTACGACACGTGGGTGCCGTAGGTGGCTGCGGGCGGTGTTTATTACTTTGAATGAACAAACCACATCGGCCAGTACGTTGTAACGATTTCGATAGACATTTGTATCTAATGTGAACTTTATCTAGGTATTTGCCCTAAAAAAATAATATAAAAGAAACCTATGAAAGGCAGTCATTGGGGACTGCCGAGAGAAATAAAAAGTGTCGGTGTTTTCTTACAGATTGTCAATATAACTGTAGTGTCAGAAATTAGAAAATGCATTTTTAATTTGTAATTTGTAACTGAAAATCATTAACGTTCGTCCGGATTTAACATTTATCGGTGTTTTACGAAGCAATTAAAATATTAAATGTTTAAAAATATAAATATTACGATCAATCAAACATCTAAAACCGAATCTATTGTTAGAAATATGTTCCATTCGCCCGCGTGGTTTCAATGAAAAAAAAAACGAAAACTTATGAGATAATTTTTTAAGTGACAATAATCGCATTGTTTTACAGGATTAATTGTAGTAGATTGATAACTATACTGCTTGGATCCGAATGATTAGTATTTATTGCCCCTTCTCTTTTCTGCTGAAGATGGAGGTGCTGTAGATTCCAATATTCTTAACTCGTTTTCAAAAAAATTTAATGAAATCATCAAACATAGGTAATTTTTTGCCATCCATGCGTTTTTCAAAATCCTTACGCCTATTACTGTATATTTTTTGTAAGTTAATATAAAATTCTAAACACGACCATTGAGATACGGGAAATATTAATTTTTATAAGGCCTTAGTACTTTTTAATAAGATGTTTAAAAAGGTTTTTAAAGAGCTCGCCGTTTTATTAACCGACGTGACAGACAACAAATTATACAATAATTTACCGGTCAATACCTTTCATTACCATAATATTGTTGTAATAAATTTAATGCTACTAAATTTTTTTTTTTGGTAATTGACAATTATTCAATCAACGTCTTCGGGTCCCCAGATAAATTACCAATAAGGTAATATAATTTTTCCGTATCTGACTACGAATTGTCATTGCCGATAATAGATTTAAATATATCGATAAATGAAAAATATTCCTCTATTCTGCCAGAAAAGGGAGAAAGTTGCAATTTCGGAAAAAACCTTTTTATTTTGTTTAAGTTCTGTATATTCCAAATGCTTAGAGACATTAGATTGATCAGGAACCAGTTCTGCCTATCTCCGCTTGATATCGTAATAAAGGTTGGAATAGAAATCGTATTTCTTTTGTGGCTTTCAGAACCAAACTCCTCTGGTGTAGACAAAGATTCAATATCGACGTGCTTTTCCACGAAATCATTATAAATATTTTCTAAATCTGCGTATCTTATTTAAAAATTCTGAACGCCCCTTTTATTGAGAGATGCTACATTAGAAATATCGTTCATTTTATCTCAGTTAGAAGTTAATAAATTATAATGCATGTAGTAAAGACACAGTTAACTTTCTCGGTGCCATAATAAACACAATATAATTACTCACAAATTTTATGTTTAGTATTTCATATTAAATAACTTGTACAATAAAAAAGTATTTGTTCTTAAATTTGAACCCTTGAACATTCACGTACGTTATATCTTTACCCACTAAACTCTAATAACAATGTACAATTCGAAATTTGTAAGCAACGTGTAATGCGGATGTAAATAGCGCCTATAAATATGGATAGATGGCGCTTTTAAGTACGTATGTACAGATCGTTTTATTGTAATAAAAATACTACTTTACATAAATAAAATACTTAAAGGTATTCTTAACTTAAGAAACTTTGAGAACATAAATACAACAACTTGTGTAAAAATGCAAAAATAACTGTATGCCGACAGTTATTTCCGCGTGTGGGTATGTACGAAAATGTTAAAATGTGGATAAATAAATAAATATCGTACATATAAAATAAATATTATACAAAATCCAAAGCCATGCGTGCTCGAATGGACCAAATATTCATTTCAAGTTCTTGCCTAATACAAAATCTCAAAATAGTGTATTGCAGTTTCCTCGAAACTTTAAATTATGCCGGTCCGCCTCCGAACTTTGCATATGTATAGTGTCGAAAAAAATACCATAGGAAAGGGGAATAATTAGAAAGAAGGCTGACCCCTAGTGGCGTCTTGGGATCGCACACGCGGCACCGCAATATTAATATATACACATGCAAGTGTTTATGTATATTAATTAATTAGGTTTAGAAAAGCAAATTATGAACCAAAATTGACAATCTATTTCTTAAACAACATAAAATCGTCCACGCGGTAACACCTACATTTTTGTATGGATTAATAATTAATCAAAACACATGATGTCCTTCACGATTCCATTAAATCTGATATAAAAGTCAATGCGCGTATTAAGCGCTGACCCTTTTTCTACTATGTTTTAAATTTTGTCTGTTTATCGGTAGATACATCTCTCTGTATCTCGATATCGATGAAAAGTGGTATAAAATAAGAATATATGTTTGAAGTATGAACAAATGATAGGCTATATGTGATTTCGATAACCCAATATGTGATGAGTGAAAGGAAATTTAATTAATGTTTTAAGTTTTTTTTGTAGCCAATGTTCATTTATTTCTATATGACTGTGTACCTATACGTGTGTACCTAACATTGTAAAGAGGTGTAGGATGTATGTCTGTATATTTGGATGTAAGGAGCGATCTCCAGAACTACTGATCCGGTTCTGAAAATTCTGTCAGTAACAGAAAACTACAATATTAAGAGCGTTACAGGATATTTTTGATTTTGGTAAAGCAAAGTTTTCACTAGGATATCACAACAAAGGTGATAGAAGTCTTTTACAAGGTATTCTATTACGTACTCATTAAAATATAGTGTAAATTCATTACAAATTGAAAACATTAAGGCACACGCCAGTTTATTTCTTGTGTTTCGTATAACTGTAAAAACGGATTAGTGTAATAATAGGAATTCCGCAGCCGCATGTGCCGGTGGCTAATGAGCTATTGTTGCACTTTTAAGTAAAAAGTCATTCGTTGCATTGTTCCAGGTTTTGTTCCGTGCTGTAAACTTGAACCGTTGTAGCGAATTAGAAATTTCTCTGTATAATAAAACGTAGCAGGCATTTTGGTCGGCGGATGACGATTTGTGAAACCAAGCGGCGAGCTACGTAGGCATTGCAATATCAATTATGGTTTTCAATAAAACCATTCCTTATTTCTTTATGCAATTTATACCTACTTTATGTAATACGATGACATTTAATAATATACTGCAATACGATAACGGTCAGAACTGCCGATATGGAACTGTTATAAGGACGTCCTTAGACGGGTGCGAAGCTTAACAAATTATTCTGTAAATAAAGTATTGAGCTCCAATGATTTTAACTTATGAGAGTATTGCTGTAGTATGTACTTATGGCTCAAGTAAATTGTGTATGTAAACATTTTAATTCTATCCCCATATTCGTGACGATTGTCTTTAAAAAGAAGTTTCGTTCCGTTGTATGCCTTCATACTCCATGTCCAGTCAAGTTCGGCTCATCCGTGACCTTAATCCTAATTAAAATTAAGTACTATAGGTACCTATACCTATCTCGTTTTGGACAAATTAATCAAATTCATTAAACAAACGTAATAATTACTAATTGCAAAAGATATTATATTTCAATACGTTATGACGAAAAATCATTTTTGCAAATTATAAAATATTCGATTTTTCACAAAAACTAAATTGGTTGTAATACGTTATTAAATATCTCTTACTAACTATCTCTTTACTCTCTTATTTTATGGTATGAATAAAAATTATAAATTTGAACAAAACTACCACAATTTTCAAATTGTCAATAAATATTTTCTAAGATTTTGGTACTATAAAACGACGTCGAACGACGGTGGCCCACTGTATCGCGAAGGATATAAATGTAAGAAAATTATTGAATAAATCGAAAATGTCATTCACAGATACCGCAGGGCGATAGTAATAGTAAGTAGAAATATTTACTTTGTTTTTTATTTCCATATTAAAATAAATTAAATACTCGGAATGATAAGGGTACTTGTGCCCTGCCAAAAAAAAAGACACAAAATCCACGCGCTAACTTATCGACTGCGGCGTGCTGAAGCCAAAACATTATTACGATTACTTTTTTATCTAAAATTAGGACTTTGTTCCTATGGCATGGAACGAAGCGCCTATTTTACTTAAACTCTGTTTTATTTCGTTTCTTTGATTGTGTAAAGTGAATTTACAATGTGGAAAATTCTCACCCTCGTCAATGAAATTTTCTTTTAGTTCCTGTGAAAAAAATCGATTGAGGCAACTTTAGTTTCAAATATATTTTGATTTGAAATATTGAAATCGTTTTTATCGAACACTTTCATATGACCTCACTCATAGCTCACAGGAAAATCCAAACAAAATCTTTGAGTCTTTTATTCTCATAGGACGGAAAGTATTCGTGAAGAGAGAACGTGTACTTTAGCCGCGACTGATAAATGCGAGTGGTAGAACACTAATTATACGACGGAGTCGCGTGCAAATGCTAGTCAGCGATATTTTTATTTTTATTTTAGTTGTCACAAACAAATTTGAGTCAAATAAGAGCACACAGGCAATATAAACATATAGCTTTCACATTACCGGAAACCTTTAGATACATTTTTACTACTATGAATCAAATTAAAATTAGCACACTTACCTAAATAATTGAGATTCCGAGTCGTTAGAATTTAAACAAAGACTAAATGTACCTTATTCGATTCGTAATAAAAGATTTAACATTGCGTTTTTGCAGTTCACAACATTGAGAATAGTAAAGTTCTGGCCTGATGATCCGAGACTTTTCCTCTGAAATTCTGATTACTAATAAGAGAAAACGGAACGGCTCTGAGCAGCATAATAATAATAATAAATGGCATAAGCATGAAATAATTAAACGAATGTGTGATGACGCATAATTGTATTTTTTTTTAATAAATAAAAGTGTTTATTTTCATTAACTTTATCTAGGTTACAGCTTACATTACTTATTATTGGAACGAAAAAGGTATTAAATATTAAAGATAGTGTCTATGAACTCACCGGACGGGGCGACGACTTCGGCGGCGCGCGTTTCGCCGCTGCAGTCCGACGCCACGGCCGCGCTGGCGGGATGCAGCGCCTCCCGCGGCGGCGCCTGCGTCGGGGCCGGCCGGGGCACGCCGTGGTCTAGCGTGAGGATCATTACTTCAGCATTAAAGCTATGAAATACAAAGATGTCTTCCTACCCCGTTCCTGAATAAGTTTTGCCAAATTTCACAAAAAAATGCTACCTTTTTTGCTATCAACTTTTGTCGCCGCTTTTCGTATATCTGTAATGGTTCCGGTTCCGTTATTTCCGTACAACTCTGTTGTCGTCCGTTTGCATTTTCCGTTTGTTGAAACGAGTATTTAGAAAGAGATTGGTATAGCAATAGGTAAGGGCCTCGAAACAATTAATGTTTTTCTTAATCCACGAAATCCATGCGCTGCAATTAAAAACAGATGGTCGGAATAAATGGTCTATAGCTTAGGATTTCTTCATTTATATGTTCTACATAAGATCATTTAGTGTATGCACTATTCTATGGAATATTTTATTTAAAGAGATATTATTATCTCGGCCAATATACACTTGCATAGGCTACACTTGGACTCATTTGTTCATTTCTCGCTTCTTAATTTGTAAACAGCTCGTTTTTTCTTTGAGCTGGAATCGGACTTCCATAGTATTTTAGTTACTGTTTTATTTTAATTTTACTTTCTAGTTTACGATTATTTGCTCGTTTAATTGTTCGCAGACGATTCAATCCTTGCAAAAAATGAGGTTGAGAAGGTTTTTGAACGCTTTCTAGTGCACAAATAGTCAAGTCTTCGAGCCGATCACCTCGACTCAAAGCAACGTATGTCTGGCCCTCGGCGAATAAATGAGTGCTTAAATCAAGCGAGCTCTGTATAGCATAAGCCGAGCGCGTAAACATTAATGGGCATTATGGCCGGTAAAGCGATTTGAGTTCTATTCGAGAATTTATTATTCCATTCTACTTTTACAAGTATAAGTCTCATAGATATTTGTCATCTCTAAAACCCATTCGGTCTGGTGTCCCTCTCGATAGCGCAAGATGCTCGAGGCGCCAAAAGACCGCCACATCGATTCTTTCATCTTTAATGAATTTCAGTGCAGCGACAATCGCACCACCAGTACTGATCTAACAGTATATAATTTGTGGATATTGGTTAATAAACTTTGTAGTTACAAGGGAACACGATAACGAACATATATATATACAGGTCAAATTCATAACTCTACTTTTGAGCTTCGGGGTAAAAACGCAAAGGTATTCAAAGTCTGTCAGACTGACCCGTTTGGTCTTTCAGCCGCATCTGATATCTGTCGAATATTTTAAATTATAATATATTTTAAAATAAATAGAAAACTTTTATAAATGTCATCTAATTCTATGAAGCATAAATGATAAAACATGTAAAAAAAAACGAGGAATGTGTGAAAAATAAAATCAGTACAATGTAAGTAATGTCTGCACAAATCCATCGACTTATCGTTAGATTCCTTATTGACAATTGAGCAATATGTTGCAATAACAAAACCAATAGATTGTCTCATTGCGTGTTTTATGATATTTTGGACCTGTTCATGATCAATTCGTATATCATGTCTCAAATGTGGTCAGATAGCGGCAAAACCATTGAAGCGGAGGGCTTTCGTATAAAATTTGGCTGATAAGCTCATAGAGCCGCGGTTGCGCGAGGGGTTCAATACCGTGACTTTGAGAAGGGATATAAAGCCAGTAGCAAAGATATTTTAAAAATTGAAGATGCTGTCCCTAGTACGTCTCAAACACTACAAAAACGAAACGCAAAATATGTGCGTTTTCTCCAGGCACAAAGCGCAGGATGATCAAATTTACGTGCCGCCGCTGAAAGAAGTCGATTTGCGGGAAACACATAGTTACTGTGTGTTTACTGTGTGATTGTCAAAACTACCTTTTTTGATCTTTTTAATAAACATTGAGTTAATTTAGTAGATATTCCTTGATGTAGAAATATTTTTTTGAAAATTGGTATACAATGATAAAATGTAGTTGCGCACATGATAGGCCACTGTTGTTTTACTGTGTGTCTGTCTGTCTGTGTGTGTTTTTATAACGTAAGAACGGTTTGACCGATTATGATCAAAATTGGTATACAGTAAGAACATTTGATTTCGTAAATGGGAGGCTATTGTTTTCCGGTTTTTCTGTTTGTCTGTCTGTACGTTTTTCTGTAATTAATAAAAACTGATTGATGAAAATTTGTTTACCGACAGTAAGACCATGTGATTGCGTAAATAATAGGCTACTGTCTGTCTATCTGTGTTTTGGCATGTGTGTATGTGTTTTTTATAACTTATGTATAGCTGTATTTTTTATTAGTGAGTTTGTCAATAAAAGTAAATAAAAACATAAAGATATATTACAGAATATTGAATCTATGTTCAATGAGACATGAGGTTCAGGGCGTGTGGTTGTTTTTTATGTGACCTCTGACACATAATAGGGTCCAACTTAGATCTCAATTACCATTTTTATCAATTGAGACATTTGATAAACATTGTATGTACATGATTACGGTGTAATTAACGGACGCCAACCGACAGCAAGTGCCGAAAAAAGATATACTTATAATCAAACTTAATGATGTTCACAATCAAATGTTGTACAAAGAAACCTCTTTGAAGGTAGGTGCCTGATTTCGAATATTGAACTGGGATCACTTCCCACCTATATTTGTTCTTGGTCTCTCATCTGTGATGAAATCTCGGCAGTAGGCAGTGCAGGCAAATATGTTAGAAGAAACAAAATATGTTAGAAGAACACTGTGCACTTCCAAAACGCCGTTTGCGTATCCAGATATCGGACATCCACTCTTGCGGGGGTGAAAAAAAAGGATCCTAAAACCACCATAGACACGTGTCACCGATGATAACCGGTATGCCAGATTTCACAAATCACTTCTCTGAACAAAACATCGCATCGTACCTTACCATCGTTACTTACGAGGATCCCACGATAAATACTTACTGTCTGCCTTGACGGTTTTCAAATCAGAAAAGAATACCCACGAATTTTTGTATTTGTAAAAGTTATCATTTCGAAATATGATACAAATGATATGGCTGATCAATCTAATGAAGGTTTTAATGACACTAACAATTAGATATTCAAAACAGATGCTTTTAAATTTTTTCTTTTTTATGATTCATCGACTGAATCGAGTTATAAATACAAAAAAGTTCCTTTACAGCAAACAAGACGAAGAGCAAGATCGAAAGTGGAGACCGGATGAGGACGGAATCCAGAACGGAACCATGGTTGGAATCGAGTGTGGAATTAAAATTAGAACCAAGAGCATATTCGGAATCGGAATAAGGAACGGTGCCGAGGTCAGAAATAAGAGCGGGGCTTCTTAAACGTAATCTACTTAGTCCGAGACCGGGTTCTGAATTAAAAGCGAGACCGCGATCAAAGTCCAAAGTGAGACAAATCGGTATCGAAATCAGGATTGAGATCGAGATCATAAACGGTCGATACGTAAGATAAAGGAACATGTTCAAAGTCCAGTAAATAAAACCAATGAGCATTAATCATAAATAAAACAAACGTTTAATTTTATAGTAATAAAATATTGAAATGAAATATTTCAAATGTGACTGCATGACTGACGCAGGTGTAGGCGCCCTCGCTGCGCTGGGGCAGTGGGTTCAAGTTTGTAATTTGTGAAAAATATCATTAACATTCGTCTGGCTTCGACATATATCGGCACTCTGATCAACAATTATGTACAATGTTAAAAACTTTCGCGACAAACCATATAAGGGTTTATTTATTAATCAAAACACGTGATCAGTTTCACAATTGCAGTAAACTTGAATTGCGAAACTGTCAATGTGCCTATTAAGACTTGAATTGCAATATTTAAGCTTTGTGCTCACCTTAAGCTCTAAGCTATGTTGTTCGTTTGAGTTGAAATATACAAAAATAAGTATTTATAATAAAAGTGAGCATATAGGTGCGCGAATTCACAATATTTTAACCATCTGGAAATAGCCTAGTGTGCCTATAGTAACATTCGCTTCAAAAATTAATAAACTTTACTGTGTTTAGCGCCATTTCATAGAAATTGGAGGTAATTCTAATGACGCTTTGTTATCGTTTCTTAAAAACAATTAACAGGAACTGCAGATAAAAACTAAGCAAATGAAATATGTAAAGTCCATTGTGCGATTTCGTATAGTACGTAATGTTCTTCGTGGGAAGTCATCGCCGTGCAAAGTTCGGTTGCCCGGGTACTGGTACGTTTAAAGGAGAAACGAGCATGCGCACCGTCGGCTTTGAAATGAGGACGTCGGAAATAAATTGTAATCGAAACTCTCACCTCATATTTTAATATCAGCATTTTCCGCGAAACGCCTGAAATAAATACCCTGCGGCAGTAGTCCGCGGCGCCTGCGCCAGTAGGGCGGTGTATTAGACGGCACGAGTCTTGGGGTCGAACGAAGGTCGGTCCGCCTTATTTACCGGAAGTAGGTATGACTGCAGATCAATCTTCCACATGCATATATGTACTACGAAGTATTTTGCATGTGGTTCGTACGTAGCTCGAACGTAATTACTTGCAACTCCTGTTCATAATACGTATCGCCTCTACTACATACTATATAAATCTGCAGCATCTGTCTGTATGTCTCGTCTGTCTGTCTCTGTGTACCTCGATCTCGATGAAAAGTGGTATACGATAAGAATATATGTTCGATGTATGAACAAATGAGGGGCTATATATGATTTCCATACATAATAGTGATGAGCTAAAGAAAGTTTAATTACTCTTTTTAATTTATTTTAGTGTCCATGTTCATTTATTTGTATATGATGGTGAACCTAATATTGTAAAGAGGTGAAGGATGTACGTTTGTAGATTTGGCTGTGGGGCGTGATCTCCAGAACTACTGATTCTCTTCCGATAATTCTGTCACTAAAAGAAAACTACATTATTAAGAGCGTCACAAGATAATTTAAATTATGTTACTGCAAAGTTTTCAGTAGGATATCACAACAAAGCTAAAATATTCTATTACCTACTCATTAAAATACAGCGTAAACTTTATTACAAATTGAAAACATTAAGACACACGCTAGTTCATTTCTTGCGTTTGTTATAACTGTAAAAAACTGATTAGTGCAATAATAGGAATTTCGCAGCCGCTAATGAGCTATTGTTTTACTTTTAAGTAAACAAAATTAATTGATTTCATCGTCACGGGCACTTTTCTGTGATTCAATATTTATTTGGATTTTATATTTCTCAGTATAATACAACGTAGCAGGCATTTTGGTCGGCGGACGAGTGCTTGTGCCACCGAGCGACGAACTGCGCAGACATTGCAGTATTGATAACGGTTTTGCCTTGTAAGACCATTTTTTTATTTCGCTTATTTCTTCTTTTCGCATTAAGATGACATTTAATAATAAACACCTATTTGTATTAAGTCACTGCAACTCGATAACGGCCGGAAATGCTATTACAGAACTGTTATAAGTACGCCGATATGCGGGTGCGAAGTTCACCAAATTATTCTTTCTATAAATAAAGTATTGAGTCACAACGATGTTAACTTACGAGAGTATTGCTGTAGTTTGTACTTATGGCTCAAGTAAATTGTGTATGTATATATTTTAGGATACGATTTATCGTCAGAACGGCTCGTGTGGACAGTTTGAAGTAGGTACATGTTGTTCACTGCCGGAGGAAACCCTCACGATGGCGTCGTCTTCTGGTGTGCACACGTGTCCATTTTAATTCTATCTACATAATGGTGATGATTGTCGTTAAGGAGTTTCGTTCCCTTGTATGCCTTCATACTCCATGTCCAGTCACGTTCGGCTCGTCCATGACCTTAATTAGGTACCTATCTCGTTTTGGAACCGTCAAAAACTTGACAATTCCACATTTGTTATAAACTTTCCTCAATATATCTCACATTTTAGAGATTTCTTATTTGATTTTGGGGAGTTTCTATAGGAGTTATATATCTTCCAAATTCGAAATCCAATACCCCGAAAAATTAAAATGATAACATGCTAATTCAAAATGAATCAATAAAATCAGTTCTGAGAACCTCTTATTGTTTTTTGAAAGCGGTTAAAAATATCGTCCTATATGTAAATAGTACAATGCAATCAAATTAATTAAACAAATGTAAAATTTGTTAATTCTTTACGTTATTACGAAAAATTTATTATACATTATAGCTTTGAAAGTAAATATCTATGTACTGTCTGTGTGCTCTTTTATTTATGGTAATGAATAAAAAATTATAATTTGGTAAAAACTTCAAGGAAAATAACCAAAATTTACAAATTGTCAATAAATATTTTCTATAACTTTGGCAAAATAAATTAGGCGTCAGACAATGATGGCCGACTATGTTTCGAATGATATAAATGTAAGAATATTATACAATAAATAGAAAAATGTCATTTACAGATTATGCAGAGGGATATTAGTAGGAATTAGAAGTATTTGTTTCGTGTTTTTTTTATTATTGTATTAAAATCAATCAAATACCCAGGATGATGAGGGTCAGAACAAAAGACACAGAAACCACGCGCTAACTCATCGACTGCTGAAGCCGAAATTAGAGCCTCGAAACATTATTACCATAACTTTGTTATAGAACATTAAGACTTTGTTCCTATGGCATGCAACGAAGCGCCTATTTTATTTAATCTTTGTATTATTTCGTTTCTTTGATTGTGTAAAGTAATTTTCCAATGTTAAAAATTCTTACTATAGTCCATAAAATTTTCTTTACGTTCGTTTAAAAAAAATAATTTTGGCAACTTTAGTTTCAAACATATTTTGATTTGGAATATTGATATCGTTTTTATCAAATACTTTCATATGAAATGTCATTTATTTTGACTCTCATTAGTAGTTTCTATTTATTATTTATAAATATATGTAAGTAATTTCCAAAAATTGCTAGAAAAGTCAAGTTTTTAGGCTTGGTTATTAATAAAAATACGTAAACTTCTTAATCCAGATCGGATTCATTTAAGATCATATAAAAGATTAAAATGCAGAACTAAATCGAGTTTTGAATTGAATTTGGGACTTGAGACTTTGAGATGGAAGTCGGGACAGTATAAAAAATCCATTGATTCTTCCAAACTATAATTTAAAGTAAACATTACAATAATCTTTTAGAGTAGATATTCATTCTGACGTCACTTCTGCAGCTGCGCCTTCTTGGAGGTCTTTATCGGCAGCGCTCGCTTCTAGAGTCCTCTGTCTTTGCTTCTTCTGCATTTGCAATTTCAACATCTTGTTCTCGTCCGCACATTTGGTTGTGATTGCACTCCTGCAAGCGGTGAGATTATACTTTGTTACTCTTTCAATATACTATATCTATAATCTAACAAATTTCCAGTTAGATTTTATAGATCTACGTAATTTTCTCTTCAAATAAACTGTTTTACCGCAGTATTTCCACGCTTTTCGTTTAAAATCTAACAAATATTTGCATTGTTAATGAACATTTACAATCTCACATTTTCAGGCCGTATAGGGTTAGTATAGGGCTACAAGATTTTTAGGGTTCCTCAACGTTATAGGAAAAATGAATCCTTATAGGATAGCTTGGTTGGCCGTCTGTTCGTTAGATGAGAGATGCGAGAGGTATCGAGTTGTGATTAACACTACATGCTTAAATATGGGGTCCCATGGAGCTGTTAAAACTCAATGCTCTTAATGAACGTAATCAAAAATTACGGTCAAAACACGGCCATAAGGCATTAAATGCTTTATATTTTGAAAGTCGCAAGTAAAACCAACCTATAGAGTTATAGACCTAGAATTATGAAATTTGGTAAAAACAATATTTTTGTGAATCTCACATTTATGACAAAATGTGAACCGAACCGACAACTAAATAAAGAGACAAATAAATAAATTAATACTGCATTATCATCTATTTGTGAGCTATTTGCATTTTAAATTTGAATATAACTACTAACAAATGAAGCCCCATCTAATTTAGTTGAATAAAGGTTTGCGAAAATTGTATTTTCCAAGTGATTAAGGAAAGAGAATACTACGCAGTAAACACACTAATGAATATTTTATTCGTTTGTTAGATAACAATCTATTGTATTAAATCAACAATAACATTATTACCTTGTCTACACATTAATATGAAAAATTTTAACTTAAAATTTAATCATACCAGCACTAAAGTAACGTACAATTATACTTTAAAAATGAGAAATGTCTTCACATAAGAAGATTAGAAAGGAAGAGAATTTTTTAGGAAGACTATTATCTTACGAATACCCACTGTATGTATGTCTAAATCCGGCCAGAAGAAATTTACTCCGCATTCCTCCGCATTTAATTAAAAGCCACAAAAAAACACTGAAAACATCGTACCTGACCAGACTTCCTTTGACGTGGCTGTTGGCCGTGACCGTCATCACGATGTCGGCGACCTTCTCGGGGTCTAGGCACAGTTTGGCCGGCTTGGACAGAAAGGCCGGAGAAGCTTTACCCGTCAGCGAGTGCGTCGCTAATGTGCTACAGGCGAAAGGAGACAATAATAGTTGGGGGTTTCAAAATAAGGCTGATGTCCTCGATTTTTAAAACTCACCGTCGAGAGAACACTGCCATGAGCAGTTTTCGGGTCGCCATCGTGTATGACTTCCAATTGATTTTTGAGTAGACCTCTTTTGGTACTAGTGTCGTTCCAGCACCGATAGGAACCTAAGGATCACAAATGATGAGGTAAGATGAATATGTTTTTATTTAGTAACTGACATGTATGGGAGAGTTTTTAACGTGTAACGCATTTGACACATTTTAATCGAAAAAAGGACCTCCTTTAGAACAAATGCGTAATACACCTATGAAGAGCAATGAACTAATTTTCATTTACGGTTCGGTTCGCCTACGACTTATTCATTTCTACATCATAACACCAATTTTTACAAATAAATTGTTATTTATTAAAAGATTCAGATTGAGTTGAAGTTCTTGAATTGAGGTTCTTGTTCTAATGTCATTCAATTATGAATAGAAGAGTAAGGATACAGTCTTCTTTAAATATGAAATTATATTATCGAAAATAAAAATGTAGAGAAATATAAAAAGAACAATTCTCACCATTTCTTTCAGTTCGCTATAGGAATTGTTTAATGAATTTTCTGTCTTCTTGCACTTATCTTTGAACCGATCGTCACTCTCATTTTCCTGGTTTGTTCCAAGTTCGCCATGTGGACTACATCTTTCCGCTATTTCTATATAATTACGAGATCTGTCCCGTATCGCTTCTGTAGTCAGGGGCGTTCCTTGATTTAGTTCATTCACAGATGTTTCATCGCCACCATGCAACGTATCAAATGCCACGCCTTCCACATTATAAGCAGGAAAATCAGGCGATTGAGACTTGCATGATCCTTTTCCGGCTCCCAACAACGTTGTCATTAGATTGCTTGACAACGTTTTTAATTTTTGTACCGTCTCTTTAATTATTTTCACCTCATCTTTTATTTCAGATATTTCCGATGAGGCTATCAAATTCATTTTTATTTTTGCGATATTTATTTTCCCTTTATCATCGGTTTTACGAAGTGTACTACACTTTGCGTATTTCTGAAATAAATTCGAGTTGCTGGCGTCCTTTCTGCCCAGATCGTAAGTTTGTCTTTCTAAAACCTTCTTTAATAACCGATTGGGTGTCCGACGTGTCGACAACGCTGGCTTCAGTCTTGGCTGTTTCTTTCCTTTCTGTTTGCTATAATTTTTCGTTGGCCGTGTTTTTATCTTTTTGAGTGGTAACTGTGAATATAAAATTTTGTTTAATAAAATGTTTAATACTTTGTAACGGATTCACTAGGTTTTAAGGGGTTATCTATACGTAACTAAGAAATAGCAAACGGTCACAAGCAGACCAAAGTCGTGATAGTCCTTATATATTCTTAATAACATGCAGATATACTTGCTAAATCATCATGGTTTTATATATGAAAATTTATTCCCTAGTTGTGATTGTATTACTTTAGGGCATTTTTTCAGACTTTCTCAAAATCTTGTATTTTAGTTTGAGAATCTTGGACTTTAAGTCATCCTTACTCAGTAAGAGTTAAGCGCCACCGATCAATAAGGTGAAATCGTCCGCGACCGACAGCTTAACGTGCTGTCTGAGGTACTGACTGAGTGGTTTGATTTGTTCAATTCGCTGGTAGTCAGGATTCGATCCCGATCAATATCTTTATTCGAAATAATCTTTTACATTTTACCACAATTTTCCATCTCTATATCATGTTGTAAACTTTTTCCAGGCTTACCTCGCTCTCGCTGTCAGAGCTCGACTGCTGGTCTGGCGCCCACGAGGACCCGCTACTCGAGTAATCCCCCGGCTCCAGATCGTTTGTTGTCTCCGAATTGACGCGGCTTTTCTGACCGTTCTTAGCGAGAGACGGCAAAGGGTCTTCGATGGTGTTACGATCGTCTAGCAAAATCACATAAACTGTAAAATGTCTAACATCTGTCTTTCCATGAAGTCATAGAAAATGCATTCAACATAAATGTTCATAATTTGCTATTAGTATAATCGCACGTTCGTTAAGCGGGACAAACGTCTCATTTAGCATTTTTTATATCGTAAGCGCTTGCCCGTCTTGTTTATCGTTAAGTCAGTGTCAATTCGTTGAATTAAAAAAAATACATATCACAACGAATGAAAACTATTCATTCGCTAGTGCGGCTTAAATCTATTTTTTTTAAATAAAAATTTACGGGATTCAAAAATTTTATTTGAGTTTTCTATACCCCTTACACTCTTAACAGCTTACTGTTACATTGCTGGTTTGCCTGAACTTGGCCTAAGTACATATTAGATTTATGGTAACTCCTTCTCAGAAAACAATAACATGATACTTTAACGTCCAAAAATCTCTTTTACAACCTGTTGTAAATTGTTTGTCGTTTTATTTTATACTAGCTGCGCCCCGCGGACTCATTCGCGTGGTAATGGAAAATTGTGATAATAGTGAAAATAAAATACTTTCTATTTTATTTTTTCGTCAATTTTTCAATGTTTCTATATTATTCTGCTATTCAGTACTGAGACAATTCCAACAAATTAAAAATCATGAAAATCGGTCAAGCCGTTCTCCAGTTATAAGTGTTCGAACAATTATATTGTGCGATGTATGTAAATTGGATCTAAGGATTTTTTATGATGATCTCACTAATATGTATTACAGGTATTACAAACGCTATAGTTTGTAAGGATAGATAGGTACGGAAGTACATGATGATTGATGGTAATGCAAAAGTTATAGGTGGCTATTGCAATATACACCTATAAGCTTTAATGTGTTAAATATGTTAAACGATTTATTTTGGTGTGTATAAACATGCAGATTTTGCGATTTAGAAACGCGTGAGCAAGCCACATAGAGCTGGGCGTGGGAAAAAACATTGCGTGCTCAAATGTATGCCTGCTACCTTTATGGCCTGACCCTGCCGCCGGACCGCACCATAATATCGTGCACTCGCTTGTCTATCGTCATAACTATTCAAATATTTGTCCAAATGATGTAGTGTGAATGACAAAGTTTATCGGCTTTAAACACCAGATGCGATAAAAGTATTTATTTTGATATAAGTATCAATTTGTTACTATCAAATGTGCGTTAGAAATAAATAATCAATTTTTATAGTATTTATGGCTCACTATTTTGGCGATAATGGCTTACACATAAAAGATAGATATATGTTGTCTTTTTATGGGACTATTTAAGATAAACGTTTCCATTATATATTATATACATGTAATTTCAACAGTTTTTGCGGCGCCTCGACAGAATAGCTCGCAGATGAAAGATTTTTTCCCTACTTACTTGACACTTATCGCTATATTTTGGATAATTCACACTATATCTTTATAAATTATAGCCTATCTGTTATTCTGATGTGTAAGCTATATTATTGTAAAGTGTACTCAAAATCCATTTAGTAGTTTTTGCGTGAAAGAGTATCAAACATACATCCATTCTTACAAATATTCGCGTTTATAATATATATTAGTAGGATATCCGTGTTTTTGTTTCGTTAGTTAACTTTGCTAAAATCTTTTTTTTTATTTAATGCAATAAATACGCATTGTGTTATTAATTTGAAATTTCCTTATGTATTGTCTCATCTGTAATTCCTGATAATCGCTTTTCAATTAGGAAATTATTTCTTTTTCATTAACTGCGATGCGATTCGATATTAACGCCATATTTACACAAAGTAACAAGTTTTAAACCAGCTTTTCTTTATGATATCTACAAATGAAAATAATTTAAAACGAACCCGAATCCAATTGCAAAAACGACAAAATAAGCCTCTTAAGTTTGTTGTACAACTTCTATATGTAAATCATCATATGCAAATGCTAATAATGACTTACCCATTTCATGGTTCTCACATAAAATTTTAGGTACAATAAATTATGACAGGGCATCGGTCGTGGAAAATTATTTACAAACTCGGATTTTATAAAACGTTTTATATCCTAGGGCACGTGGAGTGTTGGGGCGCGTCGAACAACACATAGGTAAAAGGAAGACAGGTGTTTTAAAAACTGCACTGTTAAAACCAGTACCCCCTTTTTAATTTGCCGCAGTTAGAGTTTTGTGTGCGACGGACCCGCCACGAGTATTGGTCGTCGGGAAATAATCTTGTGTGAAATCGATTAGATAATTGACAATCTCATATCGTGCCTAAAATCATACCTTAGACATTTCTAGACCTAGACAATATTCTTCATTATAAATATTTCGTCTGCTATGTTTTCCTAAATCTGACCTCAATTTGTTTGTGATCAAGAACTATTTTCTGTATTTAATTTTAGGTTCAATAATTTTGGAGAAATTCACTATGCTATTTCAAGACCCTAGACTACTTATATAGCCTAAAAGATCGCGTGCGCTAGATCTATATCTACATTCTCTGCGCAATGTCCGCAATAGAGGTAGGAACGACTGACAGAGGCTACTATGAAGTTTGGATCATCGTGGCTTTAGTATGAAACAAGTTACACAGAAGCCATTATTTACATTTGTATATATAAGAAACCACATCATCCATTTCCAACACTTCAAACACTTGGATCGTGGCAACCTCCCGATTTTTTTTATCTTAAAGTGGCACTGTGACATTTAATAGGACGTGGCGTACACCGCGCACTCGCGACACAGTTTCTTTTTGCATTAAAACCAAAACCATAATTAATTTCAATCCATTCATTATCATTATGAAGTGTTTCTATGGTACGATCTGCGTAAAACATTTTCATGCAAAATTTAGATACCTAAAAGATTTATATATTTCCTCTGCTATAAAATGACTAAGTCGCGAACCAAAATTTCCTATTCGTCACTTCAATATTGGGAGAGGAGCAAATTAAAATTTTCATATTGGCATATGAAATAAATCGGTAGAAACCGTGTTTTAGAAGATAATGACCAAATACGACCTTTCTCTCTCAGTTTAAGAAACTGCTGATATACGTCACTCATAGCTCACAGGAAAATATAAACAAAAATCTTAAATTTTTATTACATATAGGACGGAAAGTATTCGTGAAGAGAGAACGTGTACTTTAGCCGCGACTGATAAATGCACTAATTATACGACGGAGTCGGATGCAAATGCTAGTTAGCGATATTTTTATTCTTATTTTAGTTACCACAAACAAATTTGAGTCAAATAAAAGCACATAGGTAATATTAAAATATAGCTTTTACATCACCGAAACCTCTTCCTCCAAGTTTAGTTCGCATTCAAATATTTTTTTTATACGATGACTCAAATTCAATTAGTACAGTACATTAAGTACGAAACTATTAATGATCGTTACCTAAATACTCGAGATTGCCATTCGTTAGAATTTAAACGACGACTAAATGTACCTAATTGGATTGGTATTAAAAGATCTAACATTGCCTTTTTGCAATTCACAACTTTGAGAATAGTAGTTTCGACCTGGTGATCCGAGTCTTTTCCCCCTGAAATTATGATTACTAAATGAGAGAAGACGAAACGGCTCTGAGCAGCATAATAATTATAATGAAAGGAATAAACATAACATTGTTAAATGAATTCGTGATGCGCATAACTATATTTTTTTATATAAATAAAAATGTTTATTTTCATAAAATGAATAAACTTACATTACTTATTATTGCAACGAATGTTACGTAACGATAAAGATATTAAATATTAAAGATAGTGTCTATGAACTCACCGGACGGGGCGACGACTTCGGCGGCGCGCGTTTCGCCGCTGCAGTCCGACGCCACGGCCGCGCTGGCGGGATGCAGCGCCTCCCGCGGCGGCGCCTGCGTCGGGGCCGGCCGGGGCACGCCGTGGTCTAGCGTGAGGATCATTACTTCAGCATTAAAGCTATGAAATACAAAGATGTCTTCCTACCCCGTTCCTGAATAAGTTTTGCCAAATTTCACAAAAAATGCTACCTTTTTTGCTATCAACTTTTGTCGCCGCTTTTCGTGTATCTGTAATGGTTCTGGTTCGATTTCTAGTGAATGCGCGTTTCGAAGTGGACGATTACAATCGTAAGCAGCAATGGATACGTGCATCGCACTAATAATTTTTTATTGATAACTAGTATTATAATTATTCAAATATAATACAACGGTTTCAATGCTTTGAAAGACTTAATTTTCAAAATTGACCTCGGATAACTTAAATTCCATAGAATCTTCTGACTTGACAAAACCGGTAGAAGTTTTACATGTGTAGAAATAAAATCATACCGAAACAAAACAAACTTAGACTTTATTGTTGTTCCTTGTGGCAAATTTCTTTTTATTGTATTAATATATTTGATCAAAATGAAAACTTAATACAATAATATTATTTCACCATTACATAAATATTTCAATAGTTCTTGGTTGTATATGGAATTAAAATTTGTTTGTCATTTTCGAACATGAGCCACAAATTAATTAATTCGATTGTTCAAGATATACAGATTACACAGTATAAAAGTAAACCAAAATAGGAAATACAGATTAATACATTTAGCTAACGGTTATGCAGACACTCTTTGGAATATAGAGAAATATTGGTGAGTTCTATTAAAATTTGATAGTAACTAATTAATCCACCACTTATTATAACTATGAACTATAATTCATTGTTTATATGATATAGATAAAGTACAAGCGATTCACACTTAATATATCTACTTAATCAGAACACATTGAAATAATCTGCAACTTGGTGATGTAGTCTCGTAATATTCAATCTCAAAATACATGTGAATACTCAATTTAAAAAAGTTGAAGTATAAATGTCTCACAGTGCTGAGGTCTAAAGAATACACATATTGCGGAAGAAAAAGTGTAAAATTTAAGAACAATGATTACCTTGTATGTCCTCACCGATGTCGGCACCGGAAGGTCCCGGCCTCGGGTCCTGTGTGGCTTCGAGCGCCAAAATCAACATGTCTATCGGCGTGGCCATGATCAATCTTGAGCACTGTTCAGCAAGTCTTATATCGTTCGCCGTCAGATTAGCAATGCCGGTTCTTCGTCGTTTCGCTTTTAATGACACTTCTGTCCCGCCCCCGCCCGCTTCACGCCCGACAAGGCGCGGCCGCGACACGAACAGCGCCACCCATTATGAGCCCTCCCGACGCGGGCCCGCACTTCCTCCTGGCACTAATATCGCCTGCACGCAGTTATACGGCGAGCTTTCGCAGTAGCTATTGTAGACGGTGCGTAAAAACACTCGACTGTTTTATTTATTGCTATTGTTTACGCTTCTACGTATTTACGCCCTTTTTCCGACTCACTGAGGTTGTTCGTACTTTTGCCAATAAGTACCGATAATCATGATGATCTATTACATATGTACCTTTTCTACTAGTGACTTCAGATCGGTCATGTATTTTTCGACGAAGCACACGCTAAAATACTTCATAATTTTGAAATAGTAGTTTTAATAAGTAATAACTCACTTTCACGAATATAAGGGTGCCTCTAAACGCAACAGAATACATAAAATAGATATTTATGCACTTAGTTGAAATAGTACGAAGTACATAGATATCGTATTGACTCGCGCTTAATGACTCGATCAGGCTTAATTAGTCTTATTGTTTCAAATCGGTCGTACGCCAAACACTTTGAAGACACGTGAATTTCCCAATACTGGTCGAAGCAACGGCGTGGGGACCACGTGCTCTGGTGCCCCGCGCCGAGCGATGTCCTGGGGTTGTACGACTGCAGACGCAACTTGAATGCTCATCGGCAATTTATTATTAGAGAATACTGATATTCCTCGGTCGCCCGTTTGCATTTTCCTTTAGTTGAATCGACGATCTATAGAGAGATCATGATGGTAGTCGGTAACGAGCATCAAAACGTTTGTTTTAATCAATGAAATCAACGTCTGCAAGTAAAAATAGGTAGTCTGATTAAATGTTTGATACCTTAAGATTTCTTCTTTATATATATATACGAAATCTTCAAATTGCGATTACCGAAATTAGTGTTTTGAAATTATTCAATAATACGTGTATAACACACACCTGATTTTCAGTTCAAATTAGAAACTTGATTTTATTTATAGAATTTGGCACGACATGGTAAGGTCAGTAGATTGTAATGAAAACGATACGAGTAAAATGGTTGTGCCATATTCAAGGACATCACGAAGCTGTAAAAGCTCTCAGTTCGGCTACGGCGCGTAGTGCGGCACCGCTACGACACGTGGGTGCCGTAGGTGGCTGCGGGCGGTGTCTTATTACTTTGAATGAACAAACCACATCGGCCAGTACGTTGTAACGATTTCGATAGACATTTGTATCTAATGTGAACTTTATCTAGGTATTTGCCCTAAAAATAATATAAAAAAACCTATGAAAGGCAGTCATTGGGGACTGCCGAGAGAATAAAAAGTGTCGGTGTTTTCTTACAGATTGTCAATATAACTGTAGTGTCAGAAATTAGAAAATGCATTTTAATTTGTAATTTGTAACTGAAAATCATTAACGTTCGTCCGGATTTAACATTTATCGGTGTTTTACGAAGCAATTAAAATATTAAATGTTTAAAAATATAAATATTACGATCAATCAAACATCTAAAACCGAATCTATTGTTAGAAATATGTTCCATTCGCCCGCGTGGTTTCAATGAAAAAAAAAACGAAAACTTATGAGATAATTTTTTAAGTGACAATAATCGCATTGTTTTACAGGATTAATTGTAGTAGATTGATAACTATACTGCTTGGATCCGAATGATTAGTATTTATTGCCCCTTCTCTTTTCTGCTGAAGATGGAGGTGCTGTAGATTCCAATATTCTTAACTCGTTTTCAAAAAAATTTAATGAAATCATCAAACATAGGTAATTTTTTGCCATCCATGCGTTTTTCAAAATCCTTACGCCTATTACTGTATATTTTTTGTAAGTTAATATAAAATTCTAAACACGACCATTGAGATACGGGAAATATTAATTTTTATAAGGCCTTAGTACTTTTTAATAAGATGTTTAAAAAGGTTTTTAAAGAGCTCACCGTTTTATTAACCGACGAGACAGACAACAAATTATACAATAATTTACCGGTCAATACCTTTCATTACCATAATATTGTTGTAATAAATTTAATGCTACAAAATTTTTTTTTTTTGGTAATTGACAATTATTCAATCAACGTCTTCGGGTCCCCAGATAAATTACCAATAAGGTAATATAATTTTTCCGTATCTGACTACGAATTGTCATTGCCGATAATAGATTTAAATATATCGATAAATGAAAAATATTCCTCTATTCTGCCAGAAAAGGAGAAAGTTGCAATTTCGGAAAAACCTTTTATTTTGTTTAGGTTCTGTATATTCCAAATGCTTAGAGACATTAGATTGATCAGGAACCAGTTCTGCCTATCTCCGCTTGATATCGTAATAAAGATTGGAATAGAAATCGTATTTCTTTTGGCTTTCAGAACCAAACTCCTCTGGTGTAGACAAAGATTCAATATCGACGTGCTTTTCCACGAAATCATTATAAATATTTTCTAAATCTGCGTATCTTATTTAAAATTCTGAACGCCCTTTTATTGAGAGATGCTACATTAGAAATATCGTTCATTTTATCTCAGTTAGAAGTTAATAAATTATAATGCATGTAGTAAAGACACAGTTAACTTTCTCGGTGCCATAATAAACACAATATAATTACTCACAAATTTTATGTTTAGTATTTCATATTAAATAACTTGTACAATAAAAAAGTATTTGTTCTTGAATTTGAACCCTTGAACATTCACGTACGTTATATCTTTACCCACTAAACTCTAATAACAATGTACAATTCGAAATTTGTAAGCAACGTGTAATGCGGATGTAAATAGCGCCTATAAATATGGATAGATGGCGCTTTTAAGTACGTATGTACAGATCGTTTTATTGTAATAAAATACTACTTTACATAAATAAAATACTTAAAGGTATTCTTAACTTAAGAAACTTTGAGAACATAAATACAACAACTTGTGTAAAAAATGCAAAAATAACTGTATGCCGACAGTTATTTCCGCGTGTGGGTATGTACGAAAATGTTAAAATGTGGATAAATAAATAAATATCGTACATATAAAATAAATATTATACAAAATCCAAAGCCATGCGTGCTCGAATGGACCAAATGTTTAGTTCAAGCTCTTGCCTAATACAAAATCTCAAAATAGTGTATTGCAGTTTCCTCGAAACTTTAAATTATGCCGGTCCGCCTCCGAACTTTGCATATGTATAGTGTCGAAAAAAATACCATAGGAAAGGGGAATAATTAGAAAGAAGGCTGACCCCTAGTGGCGTCTTGGGATCGCACACGCGGCACCGCAATATTAATATATACACATGCAAGTGTTTATGTATATTAATTAATTAGGTTTAGAAAAGCAAATTATGAACCAAAATTGACAATCTATTTCTTAAACAACATAAAATCGTCCACGCGGTAACACCTACATTTTTGTATGGATTAATAATTAATCAAAACACATGATGACCTTCACGATTCCATTAAATCTGATATAAAAGTCAATGCGCGTATTAAGCGCTGACCCTTTTTTCTACTATGTTTTAAATTTTGTCTGTTTATCGGTAGATACATCTCTCTGTATCTCGATATCGATGAAAAGTGGTATAAAATAAGAATATATGTTTGAAGTATGAACAAATGATAGGCTATATGTGATTTCGATAACCCAATATGTGATGAGTGAAAGGAAATTTAATTAATGTTTTTAAGTTTTTTTTTGTAGCCAATGTTCATTTATTTCTATATGACTGTGTACCTATACGTGTGTACCTAACATTGTAAAGAGGTGTAGGATGTATGTCTGTATATTTGGATGTAAGGAGCGATCTCCAGAACTACTGATCCGGTTCTGAAAATTCTGTCAGTAACAGAAAACTACAATATTAAGAGCGTTACAGGATATTTTTGATTTTGGTAAAGCAAAGTTTTCACTAGGATATCACAACAAAGGTGATAGAAGTCTTTTACAAGGTATTCTATTACGTACTCATTAAAATATAGTGTAAATTCATTACAAATTGAAAACATTAAGGCACACGCCAGTTTATTTCTTGTGTTTCGTATAACTGTAAAACGGATTAGTGTAATAATAGAATTCCGCAGCCGCGCCGTGCCGGTGGCTAATGAGCTATTGTTGCACTTTTAAGTAAAAAAAAGTCATTCGTTGCATTGTTCCAGGTTTTGTTCCGTGCTGTAAACTTGAACCGTTGTAGCGAATTAGAAATTTCTCTGTATAATAAAACGTAGCAGGCATTTTGGTCGGCGGATGACGATTTGTGAAACCAAGCGGCGAGCTACGTAGGCATTGCAATATCAATTATGGTTTTTCAATAAAAAACCATTCCTTATTTTCTTTATGCAATTTATACCTACTTTATGTAATACGATGACATTTAATAATATACTGCAATACGATAACGGTCAGAACTGCCGATATGGAACTGTTATAAGGACGTCCTTAGACGGGTGCGAAGCTTAACAAATTATTCTGTAAATAAAGTATTGAGCTCAATGATTTTAACTTATGAGAGTATTGCTGTAGTATGTACTTATGGCTCAAGTAAATTGTGTATGTAAACATTTTAATTCTATCCCCATATTCGTGACGATTGTCTTTAAAAGTTTCGTTCCGTTGTATGCCTTCATACTCCATGTCCAGTCAAGTTCGGCTCATCCGTGACCTTAATCCTAATTAGAATTAAGTACTATAGGTACCTATACCTATCTCGTTTTGGACAAATTAATCAAATTCATTAAACAAACGTAATAATTACTAATTGCAAAGATATTATATTTCAATACGTTATGACGAAAATCATTTTTGCAAATTATAAAATATTCGATTTTTCACAAAACTAAATTGGTTGTAATACGTTATTAAATATCTCTTACTAACTATCTCTTTACTCTCTTATTTTATGGTATGAATAAAATTATAAATTTGAACAAAACTACCACAATTTTCAAATTGTCAATAAATATTTTCTAAGATTTTGGTACTATAAAACGACGTCGAACGACGGTACCTATCGCGAAGGATATAAATGTAAGAAAATTATTGAATAAATCGAAAACGTCATTCACAGATACCGCAGGGCGATAGTAATAGTAAGTAGAAATATTTACTTTGCATTTTTTTTTATTTCCATATTCAAATAAATTAAATACTCGGAATGATAAGGGTACTTGTGCCCTGCCAAAAAAAAAGACACAAAATCCACGCGCTAACTTATCGACTGCGGCATGCTGAAGCCAAAACATTATTACGATTACTTTTTTATCTAAAATTAGGACTTTGTTCCTATGGCATGGAACGAAGCGCCTACTTTACTTAAACTCTGTTTTATTTCGTTTCTTGGATTGTGTAAAGTGAATTTACAATGTGGAAAATTCTCACCCTCGTCAATGAAATTTTCTTTTAGTTCCTGTGAAAAATCGATTGAGGCAACTTTAGTTTCAAATATATTTTGATTTGAAATATTGAAATCGTTTTATCGAACACTTTCATATGACCTCACTCATAGCTCACAGGAAAATCCAAACAAAATCTTTGAGTCTTTTATTCTCATAGGACGGAAAGTATTCGTGAAGAGAACGTGTACTTTAGCCGCGACTGATAAATGCAGTGGTAGAACACTAATTATACGACGGAGTCGCGTGCAAATGCTAGTCAGCGATATTTTTATTTTTATTTTAGTTGTCACAAACAAATTTGAGTCAAATAAGAGCACACAGGCAATATAATCATATAGCTTTCACATTACCGGAAACCTTTAGATACATTTTTACTACTATGAATCAAATTAAAATTAGCACACTTACCTAAATAATTGAGATTCCGAGTCGTTAGAATTTAAACAAAGACTAAATGTACCTTATTCGATTCGTAATAAAAGATTTAACATTGCGTTTTTGCAGTTCACAACATTGAGAATAGTAAAGTTCTGGCCTGATGATCCGAGACTTTTCCTCTGAAATTCTGATTACTAATAAGAGAAAACGGAACGGCTCTGAGCAGCATAATAATAATAATAAATGGCATAAGCATGAAATAATTAAACGAATGTGTGATGACGCATAATTGTATTTTTTAATAAATAAAAGTGTTTATTTTCATTAACTTTATCTAGGTTACAGCTTACATTACTTATTATTGGAACGAAAAAGGTATTAAATATTAAAGATAGTGTCTATGAACTCACCGGACGGGGCGACGACTTCGGCGGCGCGCGTTTCGCCGCTGCAGTCCGACGCCACGGCCGCGCTGGCGGGATGCAGCGCCTCCCGCGGCGGCGCCTGCGTCGGGGCCGGCCGGGGCACGCCGTGGTCTAGCGTGAGGATCATTACTTCAGCATTAAAGCTATGAAATACAAAGATGTCTTCCTACCCCGTTCCTGAATAAGTTTTGCCAAATTTCACAAAAAATGCTACCTTTTTTGCTATCAACTTTTGTCGCCGCTTTTCGTGTATCTGTAATGGTTCCGGTTCCGTTATTTCCGTACAACTCTGTTGTCGTCCGTTTGCATTTTCCGTTTGTTGAAACTAGTATTTAGAAAGAGATTGGTATAGCAATAGGTAAGGGCCTCGAAACAATTAATGTTTTTCTTAATCCACGAAATCCATGCGCTGCAATTAAAAACAGATGGTCGGAATAAATGGTCTATAGCTTAGGATTTCTTCATTTATATGTTCTACATAAGATCATTTAGTGTATGCACTATTCTATGGAATATTTTATTTAAAGAGATATTATTATCTCGGCCAATATACACTTGCATAGGCTACACTTGGACTCATTTGTTCATTTCTCGCTTCTTAATTTGTAAACAGCTCGTTTTTTCTTTGAGCTGGAATCGGACTTCCATAGTATTTTAGTTACTGTTTTATTTTAATTTTACTTTCTAGTTTACGATTATTTGCTCGTTTAATTGTTCGCAGACGATTCGATCCTTGCAAAGAAATGAGGTTGAGAAGGTTTTTGAACGCTTTCTAGTGCACAAATAGTCAAGTCTTCGAGCCGATCACCTCGACTCAAAGCAACGTATGTCTGGCCCTCGGCGAATAAATGAGTGCTTAAATCAAGCGAGCTCTGTATAGCATAAGCCGAGCGCGTAAACATTAATGGGCATTATGGCCGGTAAAGCGATTTGAGTTCTATTCGAGAATTTATTATTCCATTCTACTTTTACAAGTATAAGTCTCATAGAAATTTGTCATCTCTAAAACCCATTCGGTCTGGTGTCCCTCTCGATAGCGCAAGATGCTCGAGGCGCCAAAAGACCGCCACATCGATTCTTTCATCTTTAATGAATTTCAGTGCAGCGACAATCGCACCACCAGTACTGATCTAACAGTATATAATTTGTGGACATCGGTTAATAAACTTTGTAGTTACAAGGGAACACGATAACGAACATATATATATATATATACAGGTTAAATTCATAACTCTACTTTTGAGCTTCGGGGTAAAAACGCAAAGGTATTCAAAGTCTGTCAGACTGACCCGTTTGGTCTTTCAGCCGCATCTGATATCTGTCGAATATTTTAAATTATAATATATTTTAAAATAAATAGAAAACTTTTATAAATGTCATCTAATTCTATGAAGCATAAATGATAAAACATGTAAAAAAAACGAGGAATGTGAAAAATAAAATCAGTACAATGTAAGTAATGTCTGCACAAATCCATCGACTTATCGTTAGATTCCTTATTGACAATTGAGCAATATGTTACAATAACAAAACCAATAGATTGTCTCATTGCGTGTTTTATGATATTTTGGACCTGTTCATGGTCAATTCGTATATCATGTCTCAAATGTGGTCAGATAGCGGCAAAACCATTGAAGCGTAGGGCTTTCGTATAAAATTTGGCTGATAAGCTCATAGAGCCGCGGTTGCGCGAGGGGTTCAATACCGTGACTTTGAGAAGGGATATAAAGCCAGTAGCAAAGATATTTTAAAAATTGAAGATGCTGTCCCTAGTACGTCTCAAACACTACAAAAACGAAACGCAAAATATGTGCGTTTTCTCCAGGCACAAAGCGCAGAATGATCAAATTTACGTGCCGCCGCTGAAAGAAGTCGATTTGCGGGAAACACATAGTTACTGTGTGTTTACTGTGTGATTGTAAAAACTACTTTTTTTTTGATCTTTTTAATAAACATTGAGTTAATTTAGTAGATATTCCTTGATGTAGAAATATTTTTTCTTAATAAATATTGTGTTTTTGGAAAATATTGAAATATTTAGTGACAGCGTCTGTCTGTCTGTATGTCTTTTTATAACTCAAGAATGTCTTGGACAATCGAAATGAAAATTGGTATACAATGATAAAATGTAGTTGCGCACATGATAGGCCACTGTTGTTTTACTGTGTGTCTGTCTGTCTGTGTGTGTTTTTATAACGTAAGAACGGTTTGACCGATTATGATCAAAATTGGTATACAGTAAGAACATTTGATTTCGTAAATGGGAGGCTATTGTTTTCCGGTTTTTCTGTTTGTCTGTCTGTACGTTTTTCTGTAATTAATAAAAACATTTCACTGATCTTGATGAAAATTTGTTTACCGACAGTAAGAACATGTGATTGCGTAAATAATAGGCTACTGTCTGTCTATCTGTGTTTTGGCATGTGTGTATGTGTTTTTTATAACTTATGTATAGCTGTATTTTTTATTAGTGAGTTTGTCAATAAAAGTAAATAAAAACATAAAGATATATTACAGAATATTGAATCTATGTTCAATGAGACATGAGGTTCAGGGCGTGTGGTTGTTTTTTATGTGACCTCTGACACACAATAGGGTCCAACTTAGGTCTCAATTACCATTTTTATCAATTGAGACATTTGATAAACATTGTATGTACATGATTACGGGGTAATTAACGGACGCCAACCGACAGCAAGTGCCGAAAAAAGATATACTTATAATCAAACTTAATGATGTTCACAATCAAATGTTGTACAAAGAGGTTAAGGTAGGTGCCTGATTTCGAATATTGAACTGGGATCACTTCCCACCTATATTTGTTCTTGGTCTCTCATCTGTGATGAAATCTCGGCAGTAGGCAGTGCAGGCAAATATGTTAGAAGAAACAAAATATGTTAGAAGAACACTGTGCACTTCCAAAACGCCGTTTGCGTATCCAAATATCGGACATCCACTCTTGCGGGGGTGAAAAAAAAGGATCCTAAAACCACCATAGACACGTGTCACCGATGATAACCGGTATGCCAGATTTCACAAATCACTTCTCTGAACAAAACATCGCATCGTACCCGTTACTTACGAGGATCCCACGATAAATACTTACTGTCTGCCTTGACGGTTTTCAAATCAGAAAAGAATACCCACGAATTTTGTATTTGTAAAAGTTATCTTCGCTATGATACAAAGGATATGG
This sequence comes from Eumeta japonica, assembly GCA_005406025.1. NCBI lineage: Eukaryota > Metazoa > Arthropoda > Insecta > Lepidoptera > Psychidae > Eumeta > Eumeta japonica. The sequence goes on from BGZK01001340.1 coordinate 120,980, forward strand.
CTGATCAATCTAATGAAGGTTTTAATGACACTAACAATTAGATATTCAAAACAGATGCTTTTAAATTTTTTCCTTTTTATGATTCATCGACTGAATCGAGTTATAAATACAAAAAAGTTCCTTTACAGCAAACAAGACGAAGAGCAAGATCGAAAGTGGAGACCGGATGAGGACGGAATCCAGAACGGAACCATGGTTGAAATCGAGTGTGGAATTAAAATTAGAACCAAGAGCATATTCGGAATCGGAATAAGGAACGGTGCCGAGGTCAGAAATAAGAGCGGGGCTTCTTAAACGTAATCTACTTAGTCCGAGACCGGGTTCTGAATTAAAAGCGAGACCGCGATCAAAGTCCAAAGTGAGACAAATCGGTATCGAAATCAGGATTGAGATCGAGATCATAAACGGTCGATACGTAAGATAAAGGAACATGTTCAAAGTCCACGCGGGCGAAGCCGCGGGCAGAAGCTAGTCAGTAAATAAAACCAATGAGCATTAATCATAAATAAAACAAACGTTTAATTTTATAGTAATAAAATATTGAAATGAAATATTTCAAATGTGACTGCATGACTGACGCAGGTGTAGGCGCCCTCGCTGCGCTGGGGCAGTGGGTTCAAGTTTGTAATTTGTGAAAAATATCATTAACATTCGTCTGGCTTCGACATATATCGGCACTCTGATCAACAATTATGTACAATGTTAAAAACTTTCGCGACAAACCATATAAGGGTTTATTTATTAATCAAAACACGTGATCAGTTTCACAATTGCAGTAAACTTGAATTGCGAAACTGTCAATGTGCCTATTAAGACTTGAATTGCAATATTTAAGCTTTGTGCTCACCTTAAGCTCTAAGCTATGTTGTTCGTTTGAGTTGAAATATACAAAAATAAGTATTTATAATAAAAGTGAGCATATAGGTGCGCGAATTCACAATATTTTAACCATCTGGAAATAGCCTAGTGTGCCTATAGTAACATTCGCTTCAAAAATTAGCGTTTAGCGCCATTTCATAGAAATTGGAGGTAATTCTAATGACGCTTTGTTATCGTTTCCTTAAAACAATTAACAGGAACTGCAGATAAAAACTAAGCAAATGAAATATGTAAAGTCCATTGTGCGATTTCGTATAGTACGTAATGTTCTTCGTGGGAAGTCATCGCCGTGCAAAGTTCGGTTGCCCGGGTACTGGTACGTTTAAAGGAGAAACGAGCATGCGCACCGTCGGCTTTGAAATGAGGACGTCGGAAATAAATTGTAATCGAAACTCTCACCTCATATTTTAATATCAGCATTTTCCGCGAAACGCCTGAAATAAATACCCTGCGGCAGTAGTCCGCGGCGCCTGCGCCAGTAGGGCGGTGTATTAGACGGCACGAGTCTTGGGGTCGAACGAAGGTCGGTCCGCCTTATTTACCGGAAGTAGGTATGACTGCAGATCAATCTTCCACATGCATATATGTACTACGAAGTATTTTGCATGTGGTTCGTACGTAGCTCGAACGTAATTACTTGCAACTCCTGTTCATAATACGTATCGCCTCTACTACATACTATATAAATCTGCAGCGTCTGTCTGTATGTCTCGTCTGTCTGTCTCTGTGTACCTCGATCTCGATGAAAAGTGGTATACGATAAGAATATATGTTCGATGTATGAACAAATGAGGGGCTATATATGATTTCCATACATAATAGTGATGAGCTAAAGAAAGTTTAATTACTCTTTTTAATTTATTTTAGTGTCCATGTTCATTTATTTGTATATGATGGTGAACCTAATATTGTAAAGAGGTGAAGGATGTATGTTTGTAGATTTGGCTGTGGGGCGTGATCTCCAGAACTACTGATTCTCTTCCGATAATTCTGTCACTAAAAGAAAACTACATTATTAAGAGCGTCACAAGATAATTTAAATTATGTTACTGCAAAGTTTTCAGTAGGATATCACAACAAAGCTAAAATATTCTATTACCTACTCATTAAAATACAGCGTAAACTTTATTACAAATTGAAAACATTAAGACACACGCTAGTTCATTTCTTGCGTTTGTTATAACTGTAAAAAACTGATTAGTGCAATAATAGGAATTTCGCAGCCGCTAATGAGCTATTGTTTTACTTTTAAGTAAACAAAATTAATTGATTCCATCGTCACGGGCACTTTTCTGTGATTTAATATTTATTTGGATCTTATATTTCTCAGTATAATACAACGTAGCAGGCATTTTGGTCGGCGGACGAGTGCTTGTGCCACCGAGCGGCGAACTACGCAGACGTTGCAGTATTGATAACGGTTTTGCCTTGTAAGACCATTTTTTATTTCGCTTATTTCTTCTTTTCGCATTAAGATGACATTTAATAATAAACACCTATTTGTATTAAGTCACTGCAACTCGATAACGGCCGGAAATGCTATTACAGAACTGTTATAAGTACGCCGATATGCGGGTGCGAAGTTCACCAAATTATTCTTCTATAAATAAAGTATTGAGTCACAACGATGTTAACTTACGAGAGTATTGCTGTAGTTTGTACTTATGGCTCAAGTAAATTGTGTATGTATATATTTTAGGATACGATTTATCGTCAGAACGGCTCGTGTGGACAGTTTGAAGTAGGTACATGTTGTTCACTGCCGGAGGAAACCCTCACGATGGCGTCGTCTTCTGGTGTGCACACGTGTCCATTTTAATTCTATCTACATAATGGTGATGATTGTCGTTAAGGAGTTTCGTTCCCTTGTATGCCTTCATACTCCATGTCCAGTCACGTTCGGCTCGTCCATGACCTTAATTAGGTACCTATCTCGTTTTGGAACCGTCAAAAACTTGACAATTCCACATTTGTTATAAACTTTCCTCAATATATCTCACATTTTAGAGATTTCTTATTTGATTTTGGGGAGTTTCTATAGGAGTTATATATCTTCCAAATTCGAAATCCAATACCCCGAAAAATTAAAATGAGAACATCATAGACTGTGCTGATTCAAAAAGAATCATTAAAATCAGTTCTGAGAACCTCTTATTGTTTTTTGAAAGCGGTTAAAAATATCCTCTTATATGTAAATAGTACAATGCAATCAAATTAATTAAACAAATGTAAAATTTGTTAATTCTTTACGTTATTACGAAAAATTTATTATACATTATAGCTTTGAAAGTAAATATCTATGTACTGTCTGTGTGCTCTTTTATTTATGGTAATGAATAAAAAATTATAATTTGGTAAAAACTTCAAGGAAAATAACCAAAATTTACAAATTGTCAATAAATATTTTCTATAACTTTGGCAAAATAAATTAGGCGTCAGACAATGATGGCCGACTATGTTTCGAATGATATAAATGTAAGAATATTATACAATAAATAGAAAAATGTCATTTACAGATTATGCAGAGGGATATTAGTAGGAATTAGAAGTATTTGTTTCGTGTTTTTTATTATTGTATTAAAATCAATCAAATACCCAGGATGATGAGGGTCAGAACAAAAGACACAGAAACCACGCGCTAACTCATCGACTGCTGAAGCCGAAATTAGAGCCTCGATACATTATTACCATAACTTTGTTATAGAACATTAAGACTTTGTTCCTATGGCATGCAACGAAGCGCCTATTTTATTTAATCTTTGTATTATTTCGTTTCTTTGATTGTGTAAAGTAATTTTCCAATGTTAAAAATTCTTACTATAGTCCATAAAATTTTCTTTACGTTCGTTTAAAAAAAATAATTTTGGCAACTTTAGTTTCAAACATATTTTGATTTGGAATATTGATATCGTTTTTATCAAATGCTTTCATATGAAATGTCATTTATTTTGACTCTCATTAGTAGTTTCTATTTATTATTTATAAGTGTATGTATGTAATTTCCAAAAATTGCTAGAAAAGTCAAGTTTTTAGGCTCGGTTATTTATAAAAATACGTAAACTTCTTAATCCAGATCGGATTCATTTAAGATCATATAAAAGATTAAAATGCAGAACTAAATCGAGTTTTGAATTGAATTTGGGACTTGAGACTTTGAGATGGAAGTCGGGACAGTATAAAAAATCCATTGATTCTTCCAAACTATAATTTAAAGTAAACATTACAATAATCTTTTAGAGTAGATATTCATTCTGACGTCACTTCTGCAGCTGCGCCTTCTTGGAGGTCTTTATCGGCAGCGCTCGCTTCTAGAGTCCTCTGTCTTTGCTTCTTCTGCATTTGCAATTTCAACATCTTGTTCTCGTCCGCACATTTGGTTGTGATTGCACTCCTGCAAGCGGTGAGATTATACTTTGTTACTCTTTCAATATACTATATCTATAATCCTAACAAATTTCCAGTTAGATTTTATAGATCTACGTAATTTTCTCTTCAAATAAACTGTTTTACCGCAGGTGCATTTCCTCCACGCTTTTCGTTTAAAATCTAACAAATATTTGCATTGTTAATGAACATTTACAATCTCACATTTTCAGGCCGTATAGGGTTAGTATAGGGCTACAAGACTTTTTTAGGGTTCCTCAACGTTATAGGAAAAATGAATCCTTATAGGATAGCTTGGTTGGCCGTCTGTTCGTTAGATGAGAGATGCGAGAGGTATCGAGTTGTGATTAACACTACATGCTTAAATATGGGGTCCCACGGAGCTGTTAAAACTCAATGCTCTAAATGAACGTAATCAAAAATTACGGTCAAAACACGGCCATAAGGCATTAAATGCTTTATATTTTGAAAGTCGCAAGTAAAACCAACCTATGGAGTTATAGACCTAGAATTATGAAATTTGGTAAAAACAATATTTTTGTGAATCTCACATTTATGACAAAATGTGAACCGAACCGACAACTAAATAAAGAGACAAATAAATAAATTAATACTGCATTATCATCTATTTGTGAGCTATTTGCATTTTAAATTTGAATATAACTACTAACAAATGAAGCCCCATCTAATTTAGTTGAATAAAGGTTTGCGAAAATTGTATTTTCCAAGTGATTAAGGAAAGAGAATACTACGCAGTAAACACACTAATGAATATTTTATTCGTTTGTTAGATAACAATCTATTGTATTAAATCAACAATAACATTATTACCTTGTCTACACATTAATATGAAAAATTTTAACTTAAAATTTAATCATACCAGCACTAAAGTAACGTACAATTATACTTTAAAAATGAGAAATGTCTTCACATAAGAAGATTAGAAAGGAAGAGAATTTTTTAGGAAGACTATTATCTTACGAATACCCACTGTATGTATGTCTAAATCCGGCCAGAAGAAATTTACTCCGCATTCCTCCGCATTTAATTAAAAGCCACAAAAAACACTGAAAACATCGTACCTGACCAGACTTCCTTTGACGTGGCTGTTGGCCGTGACCGTCATCACGATGTCGGCGACCTTCTCGGGGTCTAGGCACAGTTTGGCCGGCTTGGACAGAAAGGCCGGAGAAGCTTTACCCGTCAGCGAGTGCGTCGCTAATGTGCTACAGGCGAAAGGAGACAATAATAGTTGGGGGTTTCAAAATAAGGCTGATGTCCACGATTTTTAAAACTCACCGTCGAGAGAACACTGCCATGAGCAGTTTTCGGGTCGCCATCGTGTATGACTTCCAATTGATTTTGAGTAGACCTCTTTTGGTACTAGTGTCGTTCCAGCACCGATAGGAACCTAAGGATCACAAATGATGAGGTAAGATGAATATGTTTTTATTTAGTAACTGACATGTATGGGAGAGTTTTTAACGTGTAACGCATTTGACACATTTTAATCGAAAAAAGGACCTCCTTTAGAACAAATGCGTAATACACCTATGAAGAGCAATGAACTAATTTTCATTTACGGTTCGCCTACGACTTATTCATTTCTACATCATAACACCAATTTTTACAAATAAATTGTTATTTATTAAAAGATTCAGATTGAGTTGAAGTTCTTGAATTGAGGTTCTTGTTCTAATGTCATTCAATTATGAAGAGAAGAGTAAGGATACAGTCTTCTTTAAATATGAAATTATATTATCGAAAATAAAATGTAGAGAATATAAAAGAACAATTCTCACCATTTCTTTCAGTTCGCTATAGGAATTGTTTAATGAATTTTCTGTCTTCTTGCACTTATCTTTGAACCGATCGTCACTCTCATTTTCCTGGTTTGTTCCAAGTTCGCCATGTGGACTACATCTTTCCGCTATTTCTATATAATTACGAGATCTGTCCCGTATCGCTTCTGTAGTCAGGGGCGTTCCTTGATTTAGTTCATTCACAGATTTTTCATCGCCACCATGCAACGTATCAAATGCCACGCCTTCCACATTATAAGCAGGAAAATCAGGCGATTGAGACTTGCATGATCCTTTTCCGGCTCCCAACAACGTTGTCATTAGATTGCTTGACAACGTTTTTAATTTTTGTACCGTCTCTTTAATTATTTTCACCTCATCTTTTATTTCAGATATTTCCGATGAGGCTATCAAATTCATTTTTATTTTTGCGATATTTATTTTCCCTTTATCATCGGTTTTACGAAGTGTACTACACTTTGCGTATTTCTGAAATAAATTCGAGTTGCTGGCGTCCCTTCTGCCCAGATCGTAAGTTTGTCTTTCTAAAACCTTCTTTAATAACCGATTGGGTGTCCGACGTGTCGACAACGCTGGCTTCAGTCTTGGCTGTTTCTTTCCTTTCTGTTTGCTATAATTTTTCGTTGGCCGTGTTTTTATCTTTTTGAGTGGTAACTGTGAATATAAAATTTTGTTTAATAAAATGTTTAATACTTTGTAACGGATTCACTAGGTTTTAAGGGGTTATCTATACGTAACTAAGAAATAGCAAACGGTCACAAGCAGACCAAAGTCGTGATAGTCCTTATATATTGTTAATAACATGCAGATATACTTGCTAAATCATCATGGTTTTATATATGAAAATTTATTCCCTAGTTGTGATTGTATTACTTTAGGGCATTTTTTTCAGACTTTCTCAAAATCTTGTATTTTAGTTTGAGAATCTTGGACTTTAAGTCATCCTTACTCAGTAAGAGTTAAGCGCCACCGATCAATAAGGTGAAATCGTCCGCGACCGACAGCTTAACATGCTGTCTGAGGTACTGACTGAGTGGTTTGATTTGTTCAATTCGCTGGTAGTCAGGATTCGATCCCGATCAATATCTTTATTCGAAATAATCTTTTACATTTTACCACAATTTTCCATCTCTATATCATGTTGTAAACTTTTCCAGGCTTACCTCGCTCTCGCTGTCAGAGCTCGACTGCTGGTCTGGCGCCCACGAGGACCCGCTACTCGAGTAATCCCCCGGCTCCAGATCGTTTGTTGTCTCCGAATTGACGCGGCTTTTCTGACCGTTCTTAGCGAGAGACGGCAAAGGGTCTTCGATGGTGTTACGATCGTCTAGCAAAATCACATAAACTGTAAAATGTCTAACATCTGTCTTTCCATGAAGTCATAGAAAATGCATTCAACATAAATGTTCATAATTTGCTATTAGTATAATCGCACGTTCGTTAAGCGGGACAAACGTCTCATTTAGCATTTTTTATATCGTAAGCGCTTGCCCGTCTTGTTTATCGTTAAGTCAGTGTCAATTCGTTGAATTAAAAATACATATCACAACGAATGAAAACTATTCATTCGCTAGTGCGGCTTAAATCTATTTTTTAAATAAAATTTACGGGATTCAAAAATTTTATTTGAGTTTTCTATACCCTTACACTCTTAACAGCTTACTGTTACATTGCTGGTTTGCCTGAACTTGGCCTAAGTACATATTAGATTTATGGTAACTCCTTCTCAGAAAACAATAACATGATACTTTAACGTCCAAAATCTCTTTTACAACCTGTTGTAAATTGTTTGTCGTTTTATTTTATACTAGCTGCGCCCGCGGACTCACCCGCGTGGTAATGGAAAATTATGATAATAGTGATAGAAAGTATTTTATTTTATTTTTCGTCAATTTTTCAATGTTTCTATATTATTCTGCTATTCAGTACTGAGACAATTCCAACAAATTAAAATCATGAAAATCGGTCAAGCCGTTCTCCAGTTATAAGTGTTCGAACAATTATATTGTGCGATGTATGTAAATTGGATCTAAGGATTTTTATGATGATCTCACTAATATGTATTACAGGTATTACAAACGCTATAGTTTGTAAGGATAGATAGGTACGGAAGTATATGATGATTGATGGTAATGCAAAAGTTATAGGTGGCTATTGCAATATACACCTATAAGCTTTAATGTGTTAAATATGTTAAACGATTTATTTTGGTGTGTATAAACATGCAGATTTTGCGATTTAGAAACGCGTGAGCAAGCCACATAGAGCTGGGCGTGGGAAAAACATTGCGTGCTCAAATGTATGCCTGCTACCTTTATGGCCTGACCCTGCCGCCGGACCGCACCATAATATCGTGCACTCGCTTGTCTATCGTCATAACTATTCAAATATTTGTCCAAATGATGTAGTGTGAATGACAAAGTTTATCGGCTTTAAACACCAGATGCGATAAAAGTATTTATTTTGATATAAGTATCAATTTGTTACTATCAAATGTGCGTTAGAAATAAATAATCAATTTTTATAGTATTTATGGCTCACTATTTTGGCGATAATGGCTTACACATAAAAGATAGATATATGTTGTCTTTTTATGGGACTATTTAAGATAAACGTTTCCATTATATATTATATACATGTAATTTCAACAGTTTTTGCGGCGCCTCGACAGAATAGCTCGCAGATGAAAGATTTTTCCCTACTTACTTGACACTTATCGCTATATTTTGGATAATTCACACTATATCTTTATAAATTATAGCCTATCTGTTATTCTGATGTGTAAGCTATATTATTGTAAAGTGTACTCAAAATCCATTTAGTAGTTTTTGCGTGAAAGAGTATCAAACATACATCCATTCTTACAAATATTCGCGTTTATAATATATATTAGTAGGATATCCGTGTTTTTGTTTCGTTAGTTAACTTTGCTAAAATCTTTTTTTTTATTTAATGCAATAAATACGCATTGTGTTATTAATTTGAAATTTCCTTATGTATTGTCTCATCTGTAATTCCTGATAATCGCTTTTCAATTAGGAAATTATTTCTTTTTCATTAACTGCGATGCGATTCGATATTAACGCCATATTTACACAAAGTAACAAGTTTTAAACCAGCTTTTCTTTATGATATCTACAAATGAAAATAATTTAAAACGAACCCGAATCCAATTGCAAAAAACGACAAAATAAGCCTCTTAAGTTTGTTGTACAACTTCTATATGTAAATCATCATATGCAAATGCTAATAATGACTTACCCATTTCATGGTTCTCACATAAAAATTTTAGGTACAATAAATTATGACAGGGCATCGGTCGTCGTGGAAAATTATTTACAAACTCGGATTTTATAAAACGTTTTATATCCTAGGGCACGTGGAGTGTTGGGGCGCGTCGAACAACACATAGGTAAAAGGAAGACAGGTGTTTTAAAAACTGCACTGTTAAAACCAGTACCCCCTTTTTAATTTGTCGCAGTTAGAGTTTTGTGTGCGACGGACCCGCCACGAGTATTGGTCGTCGGGAAATAATCTTGTGTGAAATCGATTAGATAATTGACAATCTCATATCGTGCCTAAAATCATACCTTAGACATTTCTAGACCTAGACGATATTCTTCATTATAAATATTTCGTCTGCTATGTTTTCCTAAATCTGACCTCAATTTGTTTGTGATCAAGAACTATTTTCTGTATTTAATTTTAGGTTCAATAATTTTGGAGAAATTCACTATGCTATTTCAAGACCCTAGACTACTTATATAGCCTAAAAGATCGCGTGCGCTAGATCTATATCTACATTCTCTGCGCAATGTCCGCAATAGAGGTAGGAACGACTGACAGAGGCTACTATGAAGTTTGGATCATCGTGGCTTTAGTATGAAACAAGTTACACAGAAGCCATTATTTACATTTGTATATATAAGAAACCACATCATCCATTTCCAACACTTCAAACACTTGGATCGTGGCAACCTCCCGATTTTTTTTATCTTAAAGTGGCACTGTGACATTTAATACGACGTGGCGTACACCGCGCACTCGCGACACAGTTTCTTTTTGCATTAAAACCAAAACCATAATTAATTTCAATCCATTCATTATCATTATGAAGTGTTTCTATAGTTCGATCTGCGTAAAACATTTTCATGCAAAATTTAGATACCTAAAAAGATTTATATATTTCCTCTGCTATAAAAATGACTAAGTCGCGAACCAAAATTTCCTATTCGTCACTTCAATATTGGGAGAGGAGCAATTAAAATTTTCATATTGGCATATGAAATAAATCGGTAGAAACCGTGTTTTAGAAGATAATGACCAAATACGACCTTTCTCTCTCTCAGTTTAAGAAACTGCTGATATACGTCACTCATAGCTCACAGGAAAATATAAACAAAAATCTTAAATTTTTATTACATATAGGACGGAAAGTATTCGTGAAGAGAGAACGTGTACTTTAGCCGCGACTGATAAATGCACTAATTATACGACGGCGTCGGATGCAAATGCTAGTTAGCGATATTTTTATTCTTATTTTAGTTACCACAAACAAATTTGAGTCAAATAAAAGCACATAGGTAATATTAAAATATAGCTTTTACATCACCGAAACCTCTTCCTCCAAGTTTAGTTCGCGTTCAAATATTTTTTTATACGATGAATCAAATTCAATTAGTACAGTACATTAAGTACGAAACTATTAATGATCGTTACCTAAATACTCGAGATTGCCATTCGTTAGAATTTAAACGACGACTAAATGTACCTAATTGGATTGGTATTAAAAGATCTAACATTGCCTTTTTACAATTCACAACTTTGAGAATAGTAGTTTCGACCTGGTGATCCGAGTCTTTTCCCCTGAAATTATGATTACTAAATGAGAGAAGACGAAACGGCTCTGAGCAGCATAATAATTATAATGAAAGGAATAAACATAACATTGTTAAATGAATTCGTGATGCGCATAACTATATTTTTTTATATAAATAAAAATGTTTATTTTCATAAAATGAATAAACTTACATTACTTATTATTGCAACGAATGTTACGTAACGATAAAGATATTAAATATTAAAGATAGTGTCTATGAACTCACCGGACGGGGCGACGACTTCGGCGGCGCGCGTTTCGCCGCTGCAGTCCGACGCCACGGCCGCGCTGGCGGGATGCAGCGCCTCCCGCGGCGCCTGCGTCGGGGCCGGCCGGGCACGCCGTGGTCTAGCGTGAGGATCATTACTTCAGCATTAAAGCTATGAAATACAAAGATGTCTTCCTACCCCGTTCCTGAATAAGTTTTGCCAAATTTCACAAAAAATGCTACCTTTTTTGCTATCAACTTTTGTCGCCGCTTTTCGTGTATCTGTAATGGTTCTGGTTCGATTTCTAGTGAATGCGCGTTTCGAAGTGGACGATTACAATCGTAAGCAGCAATGGATACGTGCATCGCACTAATAATTTTTTATTGATAACTAGTATTATAATTATTCAAATATAATACAACGGTTTCAATGCTTTGAAAGACTTAATTTTCAAAATTGACCTCGGATAACTTAAATTCCATAGAATCTTCTGACTTGACAAAACCGGTAGAAGTTTTACATGTGTAGAAATAAAATCATACCGAAACAAACTTAGACTTTATTGTTGTTCCTTGTGGCAAATTTCTTTTTTATTGTATTAATATATTTGATCAAAATGAAAACTTAATACAATAATATTATTTCACCATTACATAAATATTTCAATAGTTCTTGGTTGTATATGGAATTAAAATTTGTTTGTCATTTTCGAACATGAGCCACAAATTAATTAATTCGATTGTTCAAGATATACAGATTACACAGTATAAAAGTAAACCAAAAATAGGAAATACAGATTAATACATTTAGCTAACGGTTATGCAGACACTCTTTGGAATATAGAGAAATATTGGTGAGTTCTATTAAAATTTGATACTAACTAATTAATCCACCACTTATTATAACTATGAACTATAATTCATTGTTTATATGATATAGATAAAGTACAAGCGATTCACACTTAATATATCTATTTAATCAGAACACATTGAAATAATCTGCAACTTGGTGATGTAGTCTCGTAATATTCAATCTCAAAATACATGTGAATACTCAATTTAAAAAAGTTGAAGTATAAATGTCTCACAGTGCTGAGGTCTAAAGAATACACATATTGCGGAAGAAAAAGTGTAAAATTTAAGAACAATGATTACCTTGTATGTCCTCACCGATGTCGGCACCGGAAGGTCCCGGCCTCGGGTCCTGTGTGGCTTCGAGCGCCAAAATCAACATGTCTATCGGCGTGGCCATGATCAATCTTGAGCACTGTTCAGCAAGTCTTATATCGTTCGCCGTCAGATTAGCAATGCCGGTTCTTCGTCGTTTCGCTTTTAATGGCACTTCTGTCCCGCCCCCGCCCGCTTCACGCCCGACAAGGAGGCGCGGCCGCGACACGAACAGCGCCACCCCATTATGAGCCCTCCCGACGCGGGCCCGCACTTCCTCCTGGCACTAATATCGCCTGCACGCAGTTATACGGCGAGCTTTCGCAGTAGCTATTGTAGACGGTGCGTAAAAACACTCGACTGTTTTATTTATTGCTATTGTTTACGCTTCTACGTATTTACGCCCTTTTTCCGACTCACTGAGGTTGTTCGTACTTTTGCCAATAAGTACCGCTAATCATGATGATCTATTACATATGTACCTTTTCTACTAGTGACTTCAGATCGGTCATGTATTTTTCGACGAAGCACACGCTAAAATACTTCATAATTTTGAAATAGTAGTTTTAATAAGTAATAACTCACTTTCACGAATATAAGGGTGCCTCTAAACGCAACAGAATACATAAAATAGATATTTATGCACTTAGTTGAAATAGTACGAAGTACATAGATATCGTATTGACTCGCGCTTAATGACTCGATCAGGCTTAATTAGTCTTATTGTTTCAAATCGGTCGTACGCCAAACACTTTGAAGACACGTGAATTTCCCAATACTGGTCGAAGCAACGGCGTGGGGACCACGTGCTCTGGTGCCCCGCGCCGAGCGATGTCCTGGGGTTGTACGACTGCAGACGCAACTTGAATGCTCATCGGCAATTTATTATTAGAGAATACTGATATTCCTCGGTCGCCCGTTTGCATTTTCCTTAAGTTGAATCGACGATCTATAGAGAGATCATGATGGTAGTCGGTAACGAGCATCAAAACGTTTGTTTTTTAATCAATGAAATCAACGTCTGCAAGTAAAAAATAGGTAGTCTGATTAAATGTTTGATACCTTAACATTTCTTCTTTATATATTTACGAAATCTTCAAATTGCGATTACCGAAATTAGTGTTTTGAAATTATTCAATAATACGTGTATAACACACACCTGATTTTCAGTTCAAATTAGAAACTTGATTTTATTTATAGAATTTGGCACGACATGGTAAGGTCAGTAGATTGTAATGAAAACGATACGAGTAAAATGGTTGTGCCATATTCAAGGACATCACGAAGCTGTAAAAGCTCTCAGTTCGGCTACGGTGCGTAGTGCGGCACTGCTACGACACGTGGGTGCCGTAGGTGGCTGCGGGCGGTGTTTATTACTTTGAATGAACAAACCACATCGGCCAGTACGTTGTAACGATTTCGATAGACATTTGTATCTAATGTGAACTTTATCTAGGTATTTGCCCTAAAAATAATATAAAAGAAACCTATGAAAGGCAGTCATTGGGGACTGCCGAGAGAAATAAAAAGTGTCGGTGTTTTCTTACAGATTGTTAATATAACTGTAGTGTCAGAAATTAGAAAATGCATTTTTAATTTGTAATTTGTAACTGAAAATCATTAACGTTCGTCCGGATTTGACATTTATCGGTGTTTTACGAAGCAATTAAAATATTAAATGTTTAAAAATATAAATATTACGATCAATCAAACATCTAAAACCGAATCTATTGTTAGAAATATGTTCCATTCGCCCGCGTGGTTTCAATGAAAAAAAAAACGAAAACTTATGAGATAATTTTTTAAGTGACAATAATCGCATTGTTTTACAGGATTAATTGTAGTAGATTGATAATTATACTGCTTGGATCCGAATGATTAGTATTTATTGCCCTTCTCTTTCTGCTGAAGATGGAGGTGCTGTAGATTCCAATATTCTTAACTCGTTTTCAAAAAATTTAATGAAATCATCAAACATAGGTAATTTTTGCCATCCATGCGTTTTCAAAATCCTTACGCCTATTACTGTATATTTTTGTAAGTTAATATAAAATTCTAAACACGACCATTGAGATACGGAAATATTAATTTTATAAGGCCTTAGTACTTTTAATAAGATGTTTAAAAGTTTTTAAAGAGCTCGCCGTTTTATTAACCGACGTGACAGACAACAAATTATACAATAATTTACCGGTCAATACCTTTCATTACCATAATATTGTTGTAATAAATTTAATGCTACTAAATTTTTTTTGGTAATTGACAATTATTCAATCAACGTCTTCGGGTCCCCAGATAAATTACCAATAAGGTAATATAATTTTTCCGTATCTGACTACGAATTGTCATTGCCGATAATAGATTTAAATATATCGATAAATGAAAAATATTCCTCTATTCTGCCAGAAAAGGAGAAAGTTGCAATTTCGGAAAAACCTTTTATTTTGTTTAGGTTCTGTATATTCCAAATGCTTAGAGACATTAGATTGATCAGGAACCAGTTCTGCCTATCTCCGCTTGATATCGTAATAAAGATTGGAATAGAAATCGTATTTATTTTGTGGCTTTCAGAACCAAACTCCTCTGGTGTAGACAAAGATTCAATATCGACGTGCTTTTCCACGAAATCATTATAAATATTTTCTAAATCTGCGTATCTTATTTAAAATTCTGAACGCCCTTTTATTGAGAGATGCTACATTAGAAATATCGTTCATTTTATCTCAGTTAGAAGTTAATAAATTATAATGCATGTAGTAAAGACACAGTTAACTTTCTCGGTGCCATAATAAACACAATATAATTACTCACAAATTTTATGTTTAGTATTTCATATTAAATAACTTGTACAATAAAAAAGTATTTGTTCTTGAATTTGAACCCTTGAACATTCACGTACGTTATATCTTTACCCACTAAACTCTAATAACAATGTACAATTCGAAATTTGTAAGCAACGTGTAATGCGGATGTAAATAGCGCCTATAAATATGGATAGATGGCGCTTTTAAGTACGTATGTACAGATCGTTTTATTGTAATAAAATACTACTTTACATAAATAAAATACTTAAAGGTATTCTTAACTTAAGAAACTTTGAGAACATAAATACAACAACTTGTGTAAAAATGCAAAAATAACTGTATGCCGACAGTTATTTCCGCGTGTGGGTATGTACGAAAATGTTAAAATGTGGATAAATAAATAAATATCGTACATATAAAATAAATATTATACAAAATCCAAAGCCATGCGTGCTCGAATGGACCAAATATTCATTTCAAGTTCTTGCCTAATACAAAATCTCAAAATAGTGTATTGCAGTTTCCTCGAAACTTTAAATTATGCCGGTCCGCCTCCGAACTTTGCATATGTATAGTGTCGAAAAAAATACCATAGGAAAGGGGAATAATTAGAAAGAAGGCTGACCCTAGTGGCGTCTTGGGATCGCACACGCGGCACCGCAATATTAATATATACACATGCAAGTGTTTATGTATATTAATTAATTAGGTTTAGAAAAGCAAATTATGAACCAAAATTGACAATCTATTTCTTAAACAACATAAAATCGTCCACGCGGTAACACCTACATTTTGTATGGATTAATAATTAATCAAAACACATGATGACCTTCACGATTCCATTAAATCTGATATAAAGTCAATGCGCGTATTAAGCGCTGACCCTTTTTCTACTATGTTTTAAATTTTGTCTGTTTATCGGTACATCTCTCTGTATCTCGATATCGATGAAAAGTGGTATAAAATAAGAATATATGTTTGAAATATGAACAAATGATAGGCTATATGTGATTTCGATAACCCAATATGTGATGAGTGAAAGGAAATTTAATTAATGTTTTAAGTTTTTTGTAGCCAATGTTCATTTATTTCTATATGACTGTGTACCTATACGTGTGTACCTAACATTGTAAAGAGGTGTAGGATGTATGTCTGTATATTTGGATGTAAGGAGCGATCTCCAGAACTACTGATCCGGTTCTGAAAATTCTGTCAGTAACAGGAAACTACAATATTAAGAGCGTTACAGGATATTTTTGATTTTGGTAAAGCAAAGTTTTCACTAGGATATCACAACAAAGGTACTAGAAGTCTTTTACAAGGTATTCTATTACGTACTCATTAAAATATAGTGTAAATTCATTACAAATTGAAAACATTAAGGCACACGCCAGTTTATTTCTTGTGTTTCGTATAACTGTAAAAACGGATTAGTGTAATAATAGGAATTCCGCAGCCGCGCCGTGCCGGTGGCTAATGAGCTATTGTTGCACTTTTAAGTAAAAAAAAGTCATTCGTTGCATTGTTCCAGGTTTTGTTCCGTGTTGTAAACTTGAACCGTTGTAGCGAATTAGAAATTTCTCTGTATAATAAAACGTAGCAGGCATTTTGGTCGGCGGATGACGATTTGTGAAACCAAGCGGCGAGCTACGTAGGCATTGCAATATCAATTATGGATTTTTAATAAAAAACCATTCCTTATTTTGTTTATGCAATTTATACCTACTTTATGCAATACGATGACATTTAATAATATACTGCAATACGATAACGGTCAGAACTGCCGATATGGAACTGTTATAAGTACGTCCTTAGACGGGTGCGAAACTTAACAAATTATTCTGTAAATAAAGTATTGAGCTCCGATGATTTTAACTTATGAGAGTATTGCTGTAGTTTGTACTTATGGCTCAAGTAAATTGTGTATGTGAACATTTTAGGACACATTCATCGTCAGAACGACTCGTGTGGAAAGTTTGAAGTAGGTATATGCTGTTCACTACGGGAGGAAACCTTCACAACGGCATCGTCTCCAATCCAATTTAATTAATTCTATATTCGTGACGATTGTCTTTAAAAAAGTTTCGTTCCGTTGTATGCCTTCATACTCCATGTCCAGTCAAGTTCGGCTCATCCGTGACATTAATCCTAATTAAGAATTAAGTCAAATTACAATTAATGTTTTTCTTAATCCACGAAATTGCGCTGCAATTAAAAATATGGTCGGAATAAATGGTCTATAGCTTATTCTTCATTTATATGTTCTACATAAGATCATTTAGTGTATGCACTATTCTATGGAATATTTTATTTAAAGAGATATTATTATCTCGGCCAATATACACTTGCATAGGCTACACTTGGACTCGTTTGTTCATTTCTCGCTTCTTAATTTGTAAACAGCACGTTTTTCTTTGAGCTGGAATCGGATTCCATAGTATTTTAGTTACTGTTTTACTTTAATTTTACTTTCTAGTTTACGATTATTTGCTCGTTTAATTGTTCGCAGACGATTCGATCCTTGCAAAGAAATGAGGTTGAGAAGGTTTTTGAACGCTTTCTAGTGCACAAATAGTCAAGTCTTCGAGCCGATCACCTCGACTCAAAGCAACGCACGTCTGGCCCTCGGCGAATAAATGAGTGCTTAAATCAAGCGAGCTCTGTATAGCATAAGCCGAGCGCGTAAACATTAATGGGCATTATGGCCGGTAAAGCGATTTAAGTTCTATTCGAGAATTTATTATTCCATTCTACCTTTACAAGTATAAGTCTCATAGATATTTGTCATCTCTAAAACCCATTCGGTCTAGTGTCCTCTCGATAGCGCAAGATGCTCGAGGCGCCAAAGACCGCCATATCGATTCTCTCATCTTTAATGAATTTCAGTGCAGTGACAATCGCACCACCAGTACTGATCTAACAGTGTATAATCTGTGGAAATCGGTTATTAAACTTAGTACTTACAAGGGAACACGATAACGAACGTAATAAATACAGGTCAAATTCATAACTCTACTTTTGAGCTTCGGGGTAAAAACGCACAGGTATTCAAAGTCTGTCTGACTGACCCGTTTGGTCTTTCAGCCGCATCTGATATCTGTCGAATATTTTAAATTATAATATATTTTAAAATAAATAGAAAACTTTTATAAATGTCATCTTATTCCGTGAAGCATAAATGATAAAATAAGTAAAAAAAAACGAGCAATGTGTGAAAAATAAAATCAGTACAATGTAAGTAATGTCTGCACAGATCCATCGACTTATCGTTAGATTTCTTATTGACTTCTTTTTAACCCTAGGTCGCATTCGCTGTCTAGGTATGTACCCGTTACCGCACCCCTCGTCTCGCTCAGTACCTTCTTTGTTTATTCAATTAGAGACACACGCATACGCATTGCGTTGGCACGTTTCCTAGTTTCTGAGATTTTACAAGACATTAGTCTTTCAACCTAATGTTTATTGATTACACCACAATAGAAAATCAAGGTAAATTATGAAATAAATTTGAGACTTTTACTATTTTGTAATAGCACTATTTTATATTCAAGATGGACTATATACGAGATCAGGATAAAATACTACTACAGACAATTGAGCAATATGATGCAATAGCAAAACCAATAGACGGCCTCATTGCGTGTTTTATGATATTTTGGACCTGTTCATGGTCAATTCGTATATCATATCTCAAATGTGGTCAGATAGCGGCAAAACCATTGAAGCGTAGGGCTTTCGTATAAAATTTGGCTGATAAGCTCATAGAGCCGCGGTTGCGCGAGGGGTTCAATACCGTGACTTTGAGAAGGGATGTAAAGCCAGTAGCAGACATTTTAAAAATTGAAGATGCTGTCCCTAGTACGTCTCAAACACTACAAAAACGAAACGCAAAATATGTGCGTTTTCTTCAGACACAAAGCGCAGGATGATCAAATTTACGTGCCGCCGCTGAAAGAAGTCGATTTGCGGGAAACACATAGTTACTGTGTGTTTACTGTGTGATTGTCAAAACTACTTTTTTAATCTTTTAATAAACATTGAGTTAATTTAGTAGATATTCCTTGATGTAGAAATATTTTTCTTAATAAATGTTGTGTTTTGAAAAATATTGAAATATTTAGTGACAGCGTTACTCGATAATAAGTTTAGTTGTCTAGGGTTAATCTGATTGAAAGATGCCGATCGTGCACGTAGTTGGGGAGATTCACTGTTCATGTGCCCGAGCGAACCTATGACCGAAAGGAGAGTTTTGATTGCAGTGGCGACCGAGACCTGCTCTGATTACGGGATTTTAAAATTACAAAGTTAAACGGACCGAGCGGCCACGTTGGAAACAATAGCGCACCTGCACTGCGCAGCCGCGAAATTCGTGTTAATCTATTTCGTTTATATTATTGTATAGGGAATAGGAGAAGTGCGCTAGCGTGTATTTCAATCTAACATGTATCTTAAATGATGTACAGCATCTCAGCACTACCACATTTTAACTTCAACCTAGTGCAAAATAACGACATACGAACAAAATTCATCGGATCCAATGCTATTGGAAGATATGATTATGACTAATGAACTTTTAATTAAATTAATTTCACTCGCTCACTTCGCGTATCACACAGCACGTTTAGCCGTCGTCGCCACCACGTCACCACGCGACGGCGACGACCGGTCACCACCCTCGGCGTGGCGCACTGGGCGCTCGAAGGGCAGGTCAGCCAGCAGCTGAACGACATGCCCACACGCCCTGCCGTATCGTATTTCCGTAGTAACAGGCTAACAGCACTGCACTGCTGTGGAAAGATAATGCGTGTTATCGTATTTATCGATTCAATACATTTGAAAATTCATACTCATCTAATTAAATAATAATTATTAAATGTTTTTAACGACAACTAATCGAGTAGGCGGGCATACAACTAAATCTAAAATGACATTTCCTTAAGCCATTGCTATGTAATAACAGTGAATAAGAGAGTTTTGAAATATAAGTAAGTTATCTGCGTGCACAATAATCCACCTAGTTCACGAAACGTACCGGATCACAAAGCAATTCCTGTTTGAACTATCAGGCAGAGCTCGAGCGAGAACAGAGTACTGGGACTGAGACAGGCAAAAGGCGAGTGTCCGTACTCATGCGCGTTAGACGTTACGCTTCTTTGTAGCAATACAAAATTAAATTTATTTTTATTATACCGTCATAAATACAGTTAGTAGAATGTTAATTAATATGCAAAATTTAAATTTATAATTTATTAACTAGTACAGTGAACTACAACACCTGATCTTTTATTCTACAACTGACATCATCAGATATCAACATTGCTTTTAGTTTTTAATACAAAATTATCGAATAAGCTCTATGCGAATTTGAAAAGAAGTCCTACATTATTCATCCAGCCTCGCATTAAAATTACAATATCAATCGACTACGCTCGAGATAGAGCCCCAAGAGTGGGAGCTCAACTCCATATATAGTAACAGGCCCCAGCTGTGACTACACCAGTGGCGACGGCTTCTAAGAACTCGATTCTTATCGGCTTCCCTTTCATAAAATATTTAATATGCATAATTCATAAATAAATAAATTATTGCTTTTTAGTATACAGACACTTAAAATTATTTTAATTTTCAATAATTATTGTAAATAATATCCAGCCTTCTTACGTTAGTAACGTAAGCCCTATATAAACACTTCAAATAACTCGAAAGCGACCGAGTTATTTAGACGATAAATTCAGAATGTTCGCAATCGTCGTAATCAATGTGAAATGTTGAGTCTTCCATATTCAGTTGTATTATAGCGTTATGGCGGGCGCCTCGAGTCCGCGAGCCAGCCGCGGGGAGCGGGGAAAAGCTTCATAACTCGGCCGATCGCGAGTTTTACTTCCACAACGAAATGACGCAATTGTAATTCATGTAACATAATTTCACCTTTAACGTGAACTTTTAGGTGTTATATTCGGTTGCGGATTGTTGTGATATACATTATTATGTAAATAATAATGCGTTTCGATCAGCGGAGATTTCCGATTATACCCGAATAAAGAACGGTTTTGCATATAGCATCATTCCCGTGTCGAATTAAGTATAGAAGCGTTGTAAATGTAATTGAATTTATATAATACGAGTTAGTGTAGTGGTATTTAAGACGAATTGATTGTTATTCTATTTATTCAGTAAGTGTTTTTCTATTTTCGATTTTATAATGGCACTCTTAGCAATTGAATGCTGCGCTACGGATTTTCTGATATAAGTGAGCCTCCACGAAGACGCCGACGTCTATTTAGCTCAGAATCAGACTTAAAACGTGAGTATAAACGTAATTTCATCGAAATTGTAGATAATGTTAAAAATCAAATTCAAACCAGATATAGTTCACTAAGCAATTTGTCGTTTTTAGATTTACTAAGTAAGTCGAAACATGATTTATTCGAACGTACATTTCCTGAGGATAAACTAAATAATTTAAATTTATTATTTCCTCGAATTTTTGACATAATGCATTAAAAAATGAGTTGATGAAATGAAAAAAATGAGCATTAAATATTCGTCTCCCTCGCTTAAAGGATTAGATATGTACGAGTTATTTTTGCATTTACAAAAAGATATCTTAAAAGATACATTTCCTCAAATTTTAAGCTTAAGTAATATCTGTTTAACCCTTCCGATAACAATTGCGGCCGCGGAACGATCTTTTTCAGCTCTCAATTGCATTCATACGTACCTCAGGAATAGCCAGACAGAACAAAGGCTTTCAGATCTCGCGTTGTTATCTATAGAAAACATTTACTGTTGCAAATCAAAAGTAAGCCAAATTTTATGACTTGGTATTAGCTCATTTTCTCAAGAAAAATCGTAGATTACCACTAGAATTTAAATAGCTTTTTATCTCATTTAATTCATTTATCCACTGCGCTGCTATAAATTCGACTAAAGGAAACTACTTCATTAGCTTTTTCAAAGCTGCTTTTATGCATGCTCGAAGTCTTCCGTTTGTATTCTATCGTTGACTTCAAGTATGCCAAAAGTGGCGAATGAAATATCTCCGCGTTATACCAGAGGGCGTTACGGAGCTCGGTAGTAATAGTTATATTTTTATTAATAATGTTTAATGTTGACAATTTTTTAAGGTTCGGCTTCCCTTTATATTTTTCTCACCCCTCGCCACTGGACTACACGTATGAGACACAACACGTATTAGTACAGAGTGCGATAAATAATTGTTCATTAAAACACTTTAATCATTAAAAAATCTTAATTACTTACTATCTATACCAATGTACAAATCTATTGGCTCTGCCTGTACATTTATTTTTTCACTTGATTTTGTGATAAATAATCGTTTCATGACGCAGTGATTCGCGTTATACATTTTTCATTTTGTCTGTCTATCTATCTGTCTGTCTGTATGTCTTTTTATAACTCAAGAATGTCTCGGCCAATCGAAATGAAAATTGGTATACAATGATAAAATGTAGTTGCGCACATGATAGGCCACTGTTGTTTTACTGTGTGTCTGTCTGTCTGTGTGTGTTTTTATAACGTAAGAACGGTTTGATCGATTATGATTAAAATTGGTATACAGTAAAAACATTTGATTTCGTAAATGGGAGGCTATTGTTTTCCGGTTTTTCTGTTTGTCTGTCTGTACATTTTTCTATATTTAATAAAAACATTTCACTGATTTTGATGAAAATTTGTTTACCGACAGTAAGAACATGTGTTTGCGTAAATAATAGGCTACTGTCTGTCTATCTGTGTTTTGGCATGTGTGTATGTGTTTTTTATAACTTATGTATAGCTGTATATTTTATTAGTGAGTTTGTCAATAAAAGTAAATAAAAGCATAAAGATATATTACAGAATATTTAATTTATGTTCAATGATACATGAGGTTAGGTCAGGTACATAAACATTGTACCTGATTACGGTGTAATTAACGGGCGCCAATCGACAGTAAGTGCCAAAAAAAGATATATAATCAAACTTAATGATGTTCACAATCAAATGTTGTACAACATTTCACAAGGTTAAGGTAGGTGCCTGATTTCGAATATTGAACTGGGATCACTTCCCACCTATATCTGTTCTTGGTCTCTCATCTGTGATGAAATCTCGGCAGAAGGCAGTGTAGGCAAATATGTTAGAAGAAACAAAATATGTTAGAAGAACACTGTGCACTTCCAAACCGCCGTTTGCGTATCCAGATATCGGACATCCACTCTTGCGGGGGTGAAAAAAAAGGATCCTAAAACCACCAGAGACACGTGTCACCGATGATAACCGGTATACCAGATTTCACAAATCACTTCTCTGAACAAAACATCGCATCGTACCCGTTACTTAGGAGGATCCCACGATAAATACTTATAGTCTGCCTTGACGCTTTTCAAATCAGAAAAGAATACCCACGAATTTTGTATTTGTAAAACTTATCTTCGCTATGATACAAATGATATGGCTGATCAATCTAATGAAGGTTTTAATGACACTAACAAATAGATGTTCAAAGCAGATGCTTTTAAATTTCTTCTTTTTTATGATTCATCGACTGAATTTAGTAATAAATGCAAAAAAGTTCCTTTACAGCAAACAAAATCGACGAAGAGCAAAATCGAAAGTCGAGACCGGATGAGGACGGAATCCTCATTATTCGTATAGTACGTAATTGTCCTCGTGGGACGTCATCGCCGAGCAAAGTTCGGTTTAAAGGAGAAACGAGCATGCGCACCGCCGGCTTTGAAATGAGGACGTCGGAAATAAACTGTAATCGAAGTTCTCACCTCATATTTTAATATCAGCATTTTCCACGAAACGCCTGAAATAAATACCCTGCGGCAGTAGTCCGCGGCGCCTGCGCCAGTAGGGCGGTGTATTAGACGGCACGAGTCTTGGGGTCGAACGAAGGTCGGTCCGCCTTATTTACCGGAAGTAGGTATGACTGCAGATCAATCTTCCACATGCATATCGGTATGTACTACGAAGTATTTTGCACGTGGTTCGTACGTAGCTCGAACGTTACTTGCAACACCAGTTCATAATACGTATCGCCTCTACTACATACTATATAAATCTGCAGCATCTGTCTGTATGTCTCGTCTGTCTGTCTCTGTGTAATTCGATCTCGATGAAAAGTGGTATACGATAAGAATATATGTTTGATGTATGAACAAATGAGGGGCTATATGTGATTTCGAAAGAAATTTAATTATTCTTTTAAATTGTTTTAGTATCCATGTTCATTAATTTCTACACGATTGTGTACCTACACGTGTGTACCTAATATTGTAAAGAGGTGAAGGATGTATGTTTGTAAATTTGGATGTGGGGGGTGATCTCCACTACTTACTGATCCTCTTCCGATATTCTGTCACTAACAGAGAAGTACGTTCTTGAGAGCGCTACAGGATACTTTAAATTATGTTAAGGCAAAGTTTACAGTAGGATATCGCAACAAAAGTAATAGAAGTCTTTTACAAGGTATTCTATTACGTACTCATGAAAATATACCGTAAACCTCATTATAAATTGAAAACATTAAGGCACACGCTAGTTTATTTCTTGCGTTTTTTACAACTGTAAAAATAATTAGTGTAATAATAGAAAATTGCAGCCGCTAATAAGCTCTTGTTTTTCTTTTAAGCAAACAAAATTAATTGATTGCACTATCACAGGCACTTTCTGTGATTTCATATTAATTTGAATTTTATATTTCTCAGTATAACACAACGTAGCAGGCATTTTGGCGGCGGACGAGTGCTTGTGCCACCGAGCGGCGAACTACGCAGACATTGCAGAATTGATAACGGTTTTGCACTGTAAGACCATTTTTATTTCGTTTATTTCTGCTTTTGTAATAAGATGACATTTAATAATAAACACCTATTTGTATTAAGTCACATATAAGTCACTGCAACTCGATAACGGTCGGAAATGCTATTACAGAACTGTTATAAGTACGCCGATAGACGGTGCGAAGTTCACCAAATTATTCTATAAATAAAGTATTGAGTCACAACGATGTTAACTTATGAGAGTATTGCTGTAGTTTGTACTTATGGCTCAAGTAAATGTGTATGTATATATTTTAGGATACGATTTATCGTCAGAACGGCTCGTGTGGACAGTTTGAAGTAGGTATATGTTGTTCACTACGGGAGGAATCCATCACGACGGCATCGTCTTCTGGTGTGCACACGTGTCCATTTTAATTCTATCGACATATTGATGATTGTTGTAAAGGAGTTTCGTTCCGTTGTATGCCTTCATACTCCATGTCCAGTCACGTTCGGCTCGTCCATGACCTTAATTAGGTACCTATCTTGTTTTGGAACCGTCAAAAACTTAACAATACCACATGTGTTATAAATTTTCCTCAATATATCTCATATTTTAGAGATTTCTTATTTGATTTTGGGGAGTTTCCTAATATATCTTCCAAACTCGAAATCCAATACAACGAAAAATTAAAATGAGAACATCATAGACTATGCTAATTCAAAAGGAATCATTAAAATCAGTTCTGAGAACCTCTTATTGTTTTTTGAAAGCGGTTAAAAATATCCTCCTACATGTAAGTAGTACAATGCAATCAAATTAATTAAACAAATGTAAAATTTGTTAATTCTATACGTCATTACGAAAAATTTATTATAAAATATAGCTTTAAAAGTAAATATCTATGTACTGTCTGTGTGCTCTTTTATTTATGGTAATGAATAAAAAATTATAATTTGGTAAAAACTTCAAGGAAAATAACCAAAATTTACAAATTGTCAATAAATATTTTCTACAACTTTGGCAAAATAAATTAGGCGTCAGACAATGATGGCCGACTATGTTTCGAATGATATAAATGTAAGAATATTATACAATAAATAGAAAAATGTCATTTACAGATTATGCAGAGGGATATTAGTAGGAATTAGAAGTATTTGTTTCGTGTTTTTTTTATTATTGTATTAAAATCAATCAAATACCCAGGATGATGAGGGTCAGAACAAAAGACACAGAAACCACGCGCTAACTCATCGACTGCTGAAGCCGAAATTAGAGCCTCGAAACATTATTACCATAACTTTGTTATAGAACATTAAGACTTTGTTCCTATGGCATGCAACGAAGCGCCTATTTTATTTAATCTTTGTATTATTTCGTTTCTTTGATTGTGTAAAGTAATTTTCCAATGTTAAAAATTCTTACGTTCGTTTAAAAAAAATAATTTTGGCAACTTTAGTTTCAAACATATTTTGATTTGGAATATTGATATCGTTTTTATCAAATGCTTTCATATGAAATGTCATTTATTTTGACTCTCATTAGTAGTTTCTATTTATTATTTATAAATATATGTAAGTAATTTCCAAAAATTGCTAGAAAAGTCAAGTTTTAGGCTCGGTTATTTATAAAAATACGTAAACTTCTTAATCCAGATCGGATTCATTTAAGATCATATAAAAGATTAAAATGCAGAACTAAATCGAGTTTTGAATTGAATTTGGGACTTGAGACTTTGAGATGGAAGTCGGGACAGTATAAAAAATCCATTGATTCTTCCAAACTATAATTTAAAGTAAACATTACAATAATCTTTTAGAGTAGATATTCATTCCGACGTCACTTCTGCAGCTGCGCCTTCTTGGAGGTCTTTATCGGCAGCGCTCGCTTCTAGAGTCCTTTGCTTCTTCTGCATTTGCAATTTCAACATCTTGTTCTCGTCCGCACATTTGGTTGTGATTGCACTCCTGCAAGCGGTGAGATTATACTTTGTTACTCTTTCAATATACTATATCTATAATCCTAACAAATTTCCAGTTAGATTTTATAGATCTACGTAATTTTCTCTTCAAATAAACTGTTTTACAGCAGTAGGTGCAACCCAAGTGAAATGTTTGTGACCCCAGCGTTCCCTCGCCTCTTGCTTATTACGTTGTTAGCGCTGTCAGCGAAGTATTCACTAAGAACTGTGTAATAAAAATTGTGTTTATTTAAAAAATATAAACATTTGAGAATCAGAAATATGAATAATTTAAAATTGAAAACAAAATGTGGACCGCATTTAATTGATAATTGGTGTGCGAGTACGTCACTCAAACCACCAAAACTTTCATTTCCCAGCTAACGATATAAACTTTCGAGTGAGTTTGCTCAGTGACAGCCGACCCCTACACTCCTCGTGTCAACTAGTGCATTTCCTCCACGCTTTTCGTTTAAAATCTAACAAATATTTGCATTGTTAATGAACATTTACAATCTCACATTTTCAGGCCGTATAGGGTTAGTATAGGGCTACAAGATTTTTTTAGGGTTCCTCAACGTTATAGGAAAAATGAATCCTTATAGGATAGCTTGGTTGGCCGTCTGTTCGTTAGATGAGAGATGCGAGAGGTATCGAGTTGTGATTAACACTACATGCTTAAATATGGGGTCCCATGGAGCTGTTAAAACTCAATGCTCTAAATGAACGTAATCAAAAATTACGGTCAAAACACGGCCATAAGGCATTAAATGCTTTATATTTTGAAAGTCGCAAGTAAAACCAACCTATAGAGTTATAGACCTAGAATTATGAAATTTGGTTAAAAAAACAATATTTTTTTGTGAATCTCACATTTATGACAAAATGTGAACCGAACCGACAACTAAATAAAGAGACAAATAAATAAATTAATACTGCATTATCATCTATTTGTGAGCTATTTGCATTTTAAATTTGAATATAACTACTAACAAATGAAGCCCCATCTAATTTAGTTGAATAAAGGTTTGCGAAAATTGTATTTTCCAAGTGATTAAGTAAACACACTAATGAATATTTTATTCGTTTGTTAGATAACAATCTATTGTATTAAATCAACAATAACGTTATTACCTTGTCTACACATTAATATGAAAAATTTTAACTTAAAATTTAATCATACCAGCACTAAAGTAACGTACAATTATACTTTAAAAATGAGAAATGTCTTCACATAAGAAGATTAGGAAGGAAGAGAATTTTTTAGGAAGACTATTATCTTACGAATACCCACTGTATGTATGTCTAAATCCGGCCAGAAGAAATTTACTCCGCATTCCTCCGCATTTAATTAAAAGCCACAAAAAACACTGAAAACATCGTACCTGACCAGACTTCCTTTGACGTGGCTGTTGGCCGTGACCGTCATCACGATGTCGGCGACCTTCTCGGGGTCTAGGCACAGTTTGGCCGGCTTGGACAGAAAGGCCGGAGAAGCTTTACCCGTCAGCGAGTGCGTCGCTA
The DNA here is from genome assembly GCA_005406025.1 of Eumeta japonica. Lineage (NCBI taxonomy): Eukaryota > Metazoa > Arthropoda > Insecta > Lepidoptera > Psychidae > Eumeta > Eumeta japonica. The sequence goes on from BGZK01001340.1 coordinate 149,382, forward strand.
ATGTGCTACAGGCGAAAGGAGACAATAATAGTTGGGGGTTTCAAAATAAGGCTGATGTCCACGATTTTAAAACTCACCGTCGAGAGAACACTGCCATGAGCAGTTTTCGGGTCGCCATCGTGTATGACTTCCAATTGATTTTGAGTAGACCTCTTTTGGTACTAGTGTCGTTCCAGCACCGATAGGAACCTAAGGATCACAAATGATGAGGTAAGATGAATATGTTTTATTTAGTAACTGACATGTATGGGAGAGTTTTAACGTGTAACGCATTTGACACATTTTAATCGAAAAAGGACCTCCTTTAGAACAAATGCGTAATACACCTATGAAGAGCAATGAACTAATTTTCATTTACGGTTCGCCTACGACTTATTCATTTCTACATCATAACACCAATTTTTACAAATAAATTGTTATTTATTAAAAGATTCAGATTGAGTTGAAGTTCTTGAATTGAGGTTCTTGTTCTAATGTCATTCAATTATGAAGAGAAGAGTAAGGATACAGTCTTCTTTAAATATGAAATTATATTATCGAAAATAAAAATGTAGAGAAATATAAAAAGAACAATTCTCACCATTTCTTTCAGTTCGCTATAGGAATTGTTTAATGAATTTTCTGTCTTCTTGCACTTATCTTTGAACCGATCGTCACTTTCATTTTCCTGGTTTGTTCCAAGTTCGCCATGTGGACTACATCTTTCCGCTATTTCTATATAATTACGAGATCTGTCTCGTATCGCTTCTGTAGTCAGGGGGCGTTCCTTGATTTAGTTCATTCACAGATTTTTCATCGCCACCATGCAACGTATCAAATGCCACGCCTTCCACATTATAAGCAGGAAAATCAGGCGATTGAGACTTGCATGATTCTTTTCCGGCTCCCAACAACGTTGTCATTAGATTGCTTGACAACGTTTTTAATTTTTGTACCGTCTCTTTAATTATTTTCACCTCATCTTTTATTTCAGATATTTCCGATGAGGCTATCAAATTCATTTTTATTTTTGCGATATTTATTTTCCCTTTATCATCGGTTTTACGAAGTGTACTACACTTTGCGTATTTCTGAAATAAATTCGAGTTGCTGGCGTCCTTTCTGCCCAGATCGTAAGTTTGTCTTTCTAAAACCTTCTTTAATAACCGATTGGGTGTCCGACGTGTCGACAACGCTGGCTTCAGTCTTGGCTGTTTCTTTCCTTTCTGTTTGCTATAATTTTTCGTTGGCCGTGTTTTTATCTTTTTTGAGTGGTAACTGTGAATATAAAATTTTGTTTAATAAAATGTTTAATACTTTGTAACGGATTCACTAGGTTTTAAGGGGTTATCTATACGTAACTAAGAAATAGGTCACAAGCAGACCAAAGTCGTGATAGTCCTTATATATTCTTAATAACATGCAGAAGATATACTTGCTAAATCATCATGGTTTTATATATGAAAATTTATTCCCTAGTTGTGATTGTATTACTTTAGGGCATTTTTTCAGACTTTCTCAAAATCTTGTATTTTAGTTTGAGAATCTTGGACTTTAAGTCATCCTTACTCAGTAAGAGTTAAGCGCCACCGATCAATAAGGTGAAATCGTCCACGACCGACAGCTTAACATGCTGTCTGAGGTACTGACTGAGTGGTTTGATTTGTTCAATTCGCTGGTAGTCATGATTCGATCCCGATCAATATCTTTATTCGAAATAATCTTTTACATTTTACCACAATTTTGCATCTCTATATCATGTTGTAAACTTTTCCAGGCTTACCTCGCTCTCGCTGTCAGAGCTCGACTGCTGGTCTGGCGCCCACGAGGACCCGCTACTCGAGTAATCCCCCGGCTCCAGATCGTTTGTTGTCTCCGAATTGACGCGGCTTTTCTGACCGTTCTTAGCGAGAGACGGCAAAGGGTCTTCGATGGTGTTACGATCGTCTAGCAAAATCACATAAACTGTAAAATGTCTAACATCTGTCTTTCCATGAAGTCATAGAAAATGCATTCAACATAAATGTTCATAATTTGCTATTAGTATAATCGCACGTTCGTTAAGCGGGACAAACGTCTCATTTAGCATTTTTTATATCGTAAGCGCTTGCCCGTCTTGTTTATCGTTAAGTCAGTGTCAATTCGTTGAATTAAAAAAAATACATATCACAACGAATGAAAACTATTCATTCGCTAGTGCGGCTTAAATCTATTTTTTTTAAATAAAAATTTACGGGATTCAAAAATTTTATTTGAGTTTTCTATACCCCTTACACTCTTAACAGCTTACTGTTACATTGCTGGTTTGCCTGAACTTGGCCTAAGTACATATTAGATTTATGGTAACTCCTTCTCAGAAAACAATAACATGATACTTTAACGTCCAAAAATCTCTTTTACAACCTGTTGTAAATTGTTTGTCGTTTTATTTTATACTAGCTGCGCCCCGCGGACTCACCCGCGTGGTAATGGAAAATTATGATAATAGTGATAGAAAGTATTTTATTTTTTCGTCAATTTTTCAATGTTTCTATATTATTCTGCTATTCAGTACTGAGACAATTCCAACAAATTAAAAATCATGAAAATCGGTCAAGCCGTTCTCCAGTTATAAGTGTTCGAACAATTATATTGTGCGATGTATGTAAATTGGATCTAAGGATTTTTATGATGATCTCACTAATATGTATTACAGGTATTACAAACGCTATAGTTTGTAAGGATAGATAGGTACGGAAGTACATGATGATTGATGGTAATGCAAAAGTTATAGGTGGCTATTGCAATATGCACCTATAAGCTTTAATGTGTTAAATATGTTAAACGATTTATTTTGGTGTGTATAAACATGCAGATTTTGCGATTTAGAAACGCGTGAGCAAGCCACATAGAGCTGGGCGTGGGAAAAAACATTGCGTGCTCAAATGTATGCCTGCTACCTTTATGGCCTGACCCTGCCGCCGGACCGCACCATAATATCGTGCACTCGCTTGTCTATCGTCATAACTATTCAAATATTTGTCCAAATGATGTAGTGTGAATGACAAAGTTTATCGGCTTTAAACACCAGATGCGATAAAAGTATTTATTTTGATATAAGTATCAATTTGTTACTATCAAATGTGCGTTAGAAATAAATAATCAATTTTTATAGTATTTATGGCTCACTATTTTGGCGATAATGGCTTACACATAAAAGATAGATATATGTTGTCTTTTTATGGGACTATTTAAGATAAACGTTTCCATTATATATTATATACATGTAATTTCAACAGTTTTTGCGCCTCGACAGAATAGCTCGCAGATGAAAGATTTTTCCCTACTTACTTGACACTTATCGCTATATTTTGGATAATTCACACTATATCTTTATAAATTATAGCCTATCTGTTATTCTGATGTGTAAGCTATATTATTGTAAAGTGTACTCAAAATCCATTTAGTAGTTTTTGCGTGAAAGAGTATCAAACATACATCCATTCTTACAAATATTCGCGTTTATAATATATATTAGTAGGATATCCGTGTTTTGTTTCGTTAGTTAACTTTGCTAAAATCTTTTTTATTTAATGCAATAAATACGCATTGTGTTATTAATTTGAAATTTCCTTATGTATTGTCTCATCTGTAATTCCTGATAATCGCTTTTCAATTAGGAAATTATTTCTTTTTCATTAACTGCGATGCGATTCGATATTAACGCCATATTTACACAAAGTAACAAGTTTTAAACCAGCTTTTCTTTATGATATCTACAAATGAAAATAATTTAAAACGAACCCGAATCCAATTGCAAAAACGACAAAATAAGCCTCTTAAGTTTGTTGTACAACTTCTATATGTAAATCATCATATGCAAATGCTAATAATGACTTACCCATTTCATGGTTCTCACATAAAATTTTAGGTACAATAAATTATGACAGGGCATCGGTCGTCGTGGAAAATTATTTACAAACTCGGATTTTATAAAACGTTTTATATCCTAGGGCACGTGGAGTGTTGGGGCGCGTCGAACAACACATAGGTAAAGGAAGACAGGTGTTTTAAAACTGCACTGTTAAAACCAGTACCCCTTTTAATTTGCCGCAGTTAGAGTTTTGTGTGCGACGGACCCGCCACGAGTATTGGTCGTCGGGAAATAATCTTGTGTGAAATCGATTAGATAATTGACAATCTCATATCGTGCCTAAAATCATACCTTAGACATTTCTAGACCTAGACGATATTCTTCATTATAAATATTTCGTCTGCTATGTTTTCCTAAATCTGACCTCAATTTGTTTGTGATCAAGAACTATTTTCTGTATTTAATTTTAGGTTCAATAATTTTGGAGAAATTCACTATGCTATTTCAAGACCCTAGACTACTTATATAGCCTAAAAGATCGCGTGCGCTAGATCTATATCTACATTCTCTGCGCAATGTCCGCAATAGAGGTAGGAACGACTGACAGAGGCTACTATGAAGTTTGGATCATCGTGGCTTTAGTATGAAACAAGTTACACAGAAGCCATTATTTACATTTGTATATATAAGAAACCACATCATCCATTTCCAACACTTCAAACACTTGGATCGTGGCAACCTCCCGATTTTTTTTATCTTAAAGTGGCACTGTGACATTTAATACGACGTGGCGTACACCGCGCACTCGCGACACAGTTTCTTTTTTGCATTAAAACCAAAACCATAATTAATTTCAATCCATTCATTATCATTATGAAGTGTTTCTATAGTTCGATCTGCGTAAAACATTTTCATGCAAAATTTAGATACCTAAAAAGATTTATATATTTCCTCTGCTATAAAAATGACTAAGTCGCGAACCAAAATTTCCTATTCGTCACTTCAATATTGGGGAGAGGAGCAAATTAAAATTTTCATATTGGCATATGAAATAAATCGGTAGAAACCGTGTTTTAGAAGATAATGACCAAATACGACCTTTCTCTCTCTCAGTTTAAGAAACTGCTGATATACGTCACTCATAGCTCACAGGAAAATATAAACAAAAATCTTAAATTTTTTATTACATATAGGACGGAAAGTATTCGTGAAGAGAGAACGTGTACTTTAGCCGCGACTGATAAATGCACTAATTATACGACGGAGTCGGACGCAAATGCTAGTTAGCGATATTTTTATTCTTATTTTAGTTACCACAAACAAATTTGAGTCAAATAAAAGCACATAGGTAATATTAAAATATAGCTTTTACATCACCGAAACCTCTTCCTCCAAGTTTAGTTCGCATTCAAATATTTTTTTATACGATGACTCAAATTCAATTAGTACAGTACATTAAGTACGAAACTATTAATGATCGTTACCTAAATACTCGAGATTGCCATTCGTTAGAATTTAAACGACGACTAAATATACCTAATTGGATTGGTATTAAAAGATCTAACATTGCCTTTTTACAATTCACAACTTTGAGAATAGTAGTTTCGACCTGGTGATCCGAGTCTTTTCCCCTGAAATTATGATTACTAAATGAGAGAAGACGAAACGACTCTGAGCAGCATAATAATTATAATGAAAGGAATAAACATAACATTGTTAAATGAATTCGTGATGCGCATAACTATATTTTTTTATATAAATAAAAATGTTTATTTTCATAAAATGAATAAACTTACATTACTTATTATTGCAACGAATGTTACGTAACGATAAAGATATTAAATATTAAAGATAGTGTCTATGAACTCACCGGACGGGGCGACGACTTTGGCGGCGCGCGTTTCGCCGCTGCAGTCCGACGCCACGGCCGCGCTGGCGGGATGCAGCGCCTCCCGCGGCGGCGCCTGCGTCGGGGCCGGCCGGGGCACGCCGTGGTCTAGCGTGAGGATCATTACTTCAGCATTAAAGCTATGAAATACAAAGATGTCTTCCTACCCCGTTCCTGAATAAGTTTTGCCAAATTTCACAAAAAATGCTACCTTTTTTGCTATCAACTTTTGTCGCCGCTTTTCGTGTATCTGTAATGGTTCTGGTTCGATTTCTAGTGAATGCGCGTTTCGAAGTGGACGATTACAATCGTAAGCAGCAATGGATACGTGCATCGCACTAATTTTTATTGATAACTAGTATTATAATTATTCAAATATAATACAACGGTTTCAATGCTTTGAAAGACTTAATTTTCAAAATTGACCTCGGATAACTTAAATTCCATAGAATCTTCTGACTTGACAAAACCGGTAGAAGTTTTACATGTGTAGAAATAAAATCATACCGAAACAAACTTAGACTTTATTGTTGTTCCTTGTGGCAAATTTCTTTTTTATTGTATTAATATATTTGATCAAAATGAAAACTTAATACAATAATATTATTTCACCATTACATAAATATTTCAATAGTTCTTGGTTGTATATGGAATTAAAATTTGTTTGTCATTTTCGAACATGAGCCACAAATTAATTAATTCGATTGTTCAAGATATACAGATTACACAGTATAAAAGTAAACCAAAAATAGGAAATACAGATTAATACATTTAGCTAACGGTTATGCAGACACTCTTTGGAATATAGAGAAATATTGGTGAGTTCTATTAAAATTTGATACTAACTAATTAATCCACCACTTATTATAACTATGAACTATAATTCATTGTTTATATGATATAGATAAAGTACAAGCGATTCACACTTAATATATCTATTTAATCAGAACACATTGAAATAATCTGCAACTTGGTGATGTAGTCTCGTAATATTCAATCTCAAAATACATGTGAATACTCAATTTAAAAAAGTTGAAGTATAAATGTCTCACAGTGCTGAGGTCTAAAGAATACACATACTGCGGAAGAAAAAGTGTAAAATTTAAGAACAATGATTACCTTGTATGTCCTCACCGATGTCGGCACCGGAAGGTCCCGGCCTCGGGTCCTGTGTGGCTTCGAGCGCCAAAATCAACATGTCTATCGGCGTGGCCATGATCAATCTTGAGCACTGTTCAGCAAGTCTTATATCGTTCGCCGTCAGATTAGCAATGCCGGTTCTTCGTCGTTTCGCTTTTAATGGCACTTCTGTCCCGCCCCCGCCCGCTTCACGCCCGACAAGGAGGCGCGGCCGCGACACGAACAGCGCCACCCCATTATGAGCCCTCCCGACGCGGGCCCGCACTTCCTCCTGGCACTAATATCGCCTGCACGCAGTTATACGGCGAGAGCTTTCGCAGTAGCTATTGTAGACGGTGCGTAAAAAAACACTCGACTGTTTTATTTATTGCTATTGTTTACGCTTCTGCGTATTTACGCCCTTTTTTCCGACTCACTGAGGTTGTTCGTACTTTTGCCAATAAGTACCGATAATCATGATGATCTATTATGTACCTTTTTCTACTAGTGACTTCAGATCGGTCATGTATTTTTTCGACGAAGCACACGCTAAAATACTTCATAATTTTGAAATAGTAGTTTTAATAAGTAATAACTCACTTTCACGAATATAAGGGTGCCTCTAAACGCAACAGAATACATAAAATAGATATTTATGCACTTAGTTGAAATAGTACGAAGTACATAGATATCGTATTGACTCGCGCTTAATGACTCGATCAGGCTTAATTAGTCTTATTGTTTCAAATCGGTCGTACGCCAAACACTTTGAAGACACGTGAATTTCCCAATACTGGTCGAAGCAACGGCGTGGGGACCACGTGCTCTGGTGCCCCGCGCCGAGCGATGTCCTGGGGTTGTACGACTGCAGACGCAACTTGAATGCTCATCGGCAATTTATTATTAGAGAATACTGATATTCCTCGGTCGCCCGTTTGCATTTTCCTTTAGTTGAATCGACGATCTATAGAGAGATCATGATGGTAGTCGGTAACGAGCATCAAAACGTTTGTTTTTTAATCAATGAAATCAACGTCTGCAAGTAAGAAATAGGTAGTCTGATTAAATGTTTGATACCTTAAGATTTCTTCTTTATATATATATACGAAATCTTCAAATTGCGATTACCGAAATTAGTGTTTTGAAATTATTCAATAATACGTGTATAACACACACCTGATTTTTAGTTCAAATTAGAAACTTGATTTTATTTATAGAATTTGGCACGACATGGTAAGGTCAGTAGATTGTAATGAAAACGATACGAGTAAAATGGTTGTGCCATATTCAAGGACATCACGAAGCTGTAAAAGCTCTCAGTTCGGCTACGGTGCGTAGTGCGGCACTGCTACGACACGTGGGTGCCGTAGGTGGCTGCGGGCGGTGTCTTATTACTTTGAATGAACAAACCACATCGGCCAGTACGTTGTAACGATTTCGATAGACATTTGTATCTAATGTGAACTTTATCTAGGTATTTGCCCTAAAAAATAATATAAAAGAAACCTATGAAAGGCAGTCATTGGGGACTGCCGAGAGAAATAAAAGTGTCGGTGTTTTCTTACAGATTGTCAATATAACTGTAGTGTCAGAAATTAGAAAATGCATTTTTAATTTGTAATTTGTAACTGAAAATCATTAACGTTCGTCCGGATTTAACATTTATCGGTGTTTTACGAAGCAATTAAAATATTAAATGTTTAAAATATAAATATTACGATCAATCAAACATCTAAAACCGAATCTATTGTTAGAAATATGTTCCATTCGCCCGCGTGGTTTCAATGAAAAAAACGAAAACTTATGAGATAATTTTTAAAGTGACAATAATCGCATTGTTTTACAGGATTAATTGTAGTAGATTGATAACTATACTGCTTGGATCCGAATGATTAGTATTTATTGCCCTTCTCTTTCTGCTGAAGATGGAGGTGCTGTAGATTCCAATATTCTTAACTCGTTTTCAAAAAATTTAATGAAATCATCAAACATAGGTAATTTTTGCCATCCATGCGTTTTTCAAAATCCTTACGCCTATTACTGTATATTTTTGTAAGTTAATATAAAATTCTAAACACGACCATTGAGATACGGAAATATTAATTTTATAAGGCCTTAGTACTTTTAATAAGATGTTTAAAAGTTTTTAAAGAGCTCACCGTTTTATTAACCGACGTGACAGACAACAAATTATACAATAATTTACCGGTCAATACCTTTCATTACCATAATATTGTTGTAATAAATTTAATGCTACTAAATTTTTTTGGTAATTGACAATTATTCAATCAACGTCTTGGTCCCCAGATAAATTACCAATAAGGTAATATAATTTTTCCGTATCTGACTACGAATTGTCATTGCCGATAATAGATTTAAATATATCGATAAATGAAAAATATTCCTCTATTCTGCCAGAAAAGGGAGAAAGTTGCAATTTCGGAAAAAACCCTTTTATTTTGTTTAGGTTCTGTATATTCCAAATGCTTAGAGACATTAGATTGATCAGGAACCAGTTCTGCCTATCTCCGCTTGATATCGTAATAAAGATTGGAATAGAAATCGTATTTATTTTGTGGCTTTCAGAACCAAACTCCTCTGGTGTAGACAAAGATTCAATATCGACGTGCTTTTCCACGAAATCATTATAAATATTTTCTAAATCTGCGTATCTTATTTAAAATTCTGAACGCCCCTTTATTGAGAGATGCTACATTAGAAATATCGTTCATTTTATCTCAGTTAGAAGTTAATAAATTATAATGTAGTAAAGACACAGTTAACTTTCTCGGTGCCATAATAAACACAATATAATTACTCACAAATTTTATGTTTAGTATTTCATATTAAATAACTTGTACAATAAAAAAGTATTTGTTCTTAAATTTGAACCCTTGAACATTCACGTACGTTATATCTTTACCCACTAAACTCTAATAACAATGTACAATTCGAAATTTGTAAGCAACGTGTAATGCGGATGTAAATAGCGCCTATAAATATGGATAGATGGCGCTTTTAAGTACGTATGTACAGATCGTTTTATTGTAATAAAAATACTACTTTACATAAATAAAATACTTAAAGTATTCTTAACTTAAGAAACTTTGAGAACATAAATACAACAACTTGGTAAAATGCAAAAATAACTGTATGCCGACAGTTATTTCCGCGTGTGGTATGTACGAAAATGTTAAAATGTGGATAAATAAATAAATATCATACATATAAAATAAATATTTTACAAAATCCAAAGCCATGCGTGCTCGAATGGACCAAATGTTTATTTCAAGCTCTTGCCTAATACAAAATCTCAAAATAGTGTATTGCAGTTTCCTCGAAACTTTAAATTATGCCGGTCCGCCTCCGAACTTTGCATATGTATAGTGTCGAAAAAAATACCATAGGAAAGGGGAATAATTAGAAAGAAGGCTGACCCCTAGTGGCGTCTTGGGATCGCACACGCGGCACCGCAATATTAATATATACACATGCAAGTGTTTATGTATATTAATTAATTAGGTTTAGAAAAGCAAATTATGAACCAAAATTGACAATCTATTTCTTAAACAACATAAAATCGTCCACGCGGTAACACCTACATTTTGTATGGATTAATAATTAATCAAAACACATGATGACCTTCACGATTCCATTAAATCTGATATAAAAGTCAATGCGCGTATTAAGCGCTGACCCTTTTCTACTATGTTTTAAATTTTGTCTGTTTATCGGTAGATACATCTCTCTATCTCGATATCGATGAAAAGTGGTATAAAATAAGAATATATGTTTGAAGTATGAACAAATGATAGGCTATATGTGATTTCGATAACCCAATATGTGATGAGTGAAAGGAAATTTAATTAATGTTTTAAGTTTTTTTAGCCAATGTTCATTTATTTCTATATGACTGTGTACCTATACGTGTGTACCTAACATTGTAAAGAGGTGTAGGATGTATGTCTGTATATTTGGATGTAAGGAGCGATCTCCAGAACTACTGATCCGGTTCTGAAAATTCTGTCAGTAACAGAAAACTACAATATTAAGAGCGTTACAGGATATTTTTGATTTTGGTAAAGCAAAGTTTTCACTAGGATATCACAACAAAGGTATAGAAGTCTTTACAAGGTATTCTATTACGTACTCATTAAAATATAGTGTAAATTCATTACAAATTGAAAACATTAAGGCACACGCCAGTTTATTTCTTGTTTTCGTATAACTGTAAAACGGATTAGTGTAATAATAGGAATTCCGCAGCCGCATAGTGCCGGTGGCTAATGAGCTATTGTTGCACTTTTAAGTAAAAAAAAGTCATTCGTTGCATTGTTCCAGGTTTTGTTCCGTGCTGTAAACTTGAACCGTTGTAGCGAATTAGAAATTTCTCTGTATAATAAAACGTAGCAGGCATTTTGGTCGGCGGATGACGATTTGTGAAACCAAGCGGCGAGCTACGTAGGCATTGCAATATCAATTATGGTTTTTCAATAAAAAACCATTCCTTATTTTCTTTATGCAATTTATACCTACTTTATGTAATACGATGACATTTAATAATATACTGCAATACGATAACGGTCAGAACTGCCGATATGGAACTGTTATAAGGACGTCCTTAGACGGGTGCGAAGCTTAACAAATTATTCTGTAAATAAAGTATTGAGCTCCAATGATTTTAACTTATGAGAGTATTGCTGTAGTATGTACTTATGGCTCAAGTAAATTGTGTATGTAAACATTTTAATTCTATCCCCATATTCGTGACGATTGTCTTTAAAAAGAAGTTTCGTTCCGTTGTATGCCTTCATACTCCATGTCCAGTCAAGTTCGGCTCATCCGTGACCTTAATCCTAATTAAGAATTAAGTACTATAGGTACCTATACCTATCTCGTTTTGGACAAATTAATCAAATTCATTAAACAAACGTAATAATTACTAATTGCAAAAGATATTATATTTCAATACGTTATGACGAAAAATCATTTTTGCAAATTATAAAATATTCGATTTTTCACAAAAACTAAATTGGTTGTAATACGTTATTAAATATCTCTTACTAACTATCTCTTTACTCTCTTATTTTATGGTATGAATAAAAATTATAAATTTGAACAAAACTACCACAATTTTCAAATTGTCAATAAATATTTTCTAAGATTTTGGTACTATAAAAACGACGTCGAACGACGGTGGCCCACTGTATCGCGAAGGATATAAATGTAAGAAAATTATTGAATAAATCGAAAATGTCATTCACAGATACCGCAGGGCGATAGTAATAGTAAGTAGAAATATTTACTTTGTTTTTTATTTCCATATTAAAATAAATTAAATACTCGGAATGATAAGGGTACTTGTGCCCTGCCAAAAAAAAAGACACAAAATCCACGCGCTAACTTATCGACTGCGGCGTGCTGAAGCCAAAACATTATTACGATTACTTTTTTATCTAAAATTAGGACTTTGTTCCTATGGCATGGGACGAAGCGCTTATTTTACTTAAACTCTGTTTTATTTCGTTTCTTTGATTGTGTAAAGTGAATTTACAATGTGGAAAATTCTCACCCTCGTCAATGAAATTTTCTTTTAGTTCCTGTGAAAAAAATCGATTGAGGCAACTTTAGTTTCAAATATATTTTGATTTGAAATATTGAAATCGTTTTTATCGAACACTTTCATATGACCTCACTCATAGCTCACAGGAAAATCCAAACAAAATCTTTGAGTCTTTTATTCTCATAGGACGGAAAGTATTCGTGAAGAGAGAACGTGTACTTTAGCCGCGACTGATAAATGCAGTGGTAGAACACTAATTATACGACGGAGTCATGTGCAAATGCTAGTCAGCGATATTTTTATTTTTATTTTAGTTGTCACAAACAAATTTGAGTCAAATAAGAGCACACAGGCAATATAAACATATAGCTTTCACATTACCGAAACCTTTAGATACATTTTTACTATTATGAATCAAATTAAAATTAGCACACTTACCTAAATAATTGAGATTCCGAGTCGTTAGAATTTAAACAAAGACTAAATGTACCTTATTCGATTCGTAATAAAAGATTTAACATTGCGTTTTTGCAGTTCACAACATTGAGAATAGTAAAGTTCTGGCCTGATGATCCGAGACTTTTCCTCTGAAATTATGATTACTAATAAGAGAAAACGGAACGGCTCTGAGCAGCATAATAATAATAATAAATGGCATAAGCATGAAATAATTAAACGAATATGTGATGACGCATAATTGTATTTTTTTTTAATAAATAAAAGTGTTTATTTTCATTAACTTTATCTAGGTTACAGCTTACATTACTTATTATTGTAACGAAAAAGGTATTAAATATTAAAGATAGTGTCTATGAACTCACCGGACGGGCGACGACTTCGGCGGCGCGCGTTTCGCCGCTGCAGTCCGACGCCACGGCCGCGCTGGCGGGATGCAGCGCCTCCGCGCGGCGCCTGCGTCGGGCCGGCCGGGCGCGCCGTGGTCTAGCGTGAGGATCATTACTTCAGCATTAAAGCTATGAAATACAAAGATGTCTTCCTACCCGTTCCTGAATAAGTTTTGCCAAATTTCACAAAAATGCTACCTTTTTGCTATCAACTTTGTCGCCGCTTTCGTATATCTGTAATGGTTCCGGTTCCGTTATTTCCGTACAACTCTGTTGTCGTCCGTTTGCATTTTCCGTTTGTTGAAACGAGTATTTAGAAAGAGATTGGTATAGCAATAGGTAAGGGCCTCGAAACAATTAATGTTTTTCTTAATCCACGAAACCATGCGCTGCAATTAAAACAGATGGTCGGAATAAATGGTCTATAGCTTAGATTTCTTCATTTATATGTTCTACATAAGATCATTTAGTGTATACACTATTCTATGGAATATTTTATTTAAAGAGATATTATTATCTCGGCCAATATACACTTGCATAGGCTACACTTGGACTCATTTGTTCATTTCTCGCTTCTTAATTTGTAAACAGCACGTTTTTTCTTTGAGCTGGAATCGGACTTCCATAGTATTTTAGTTACTGTTTTATTTTAATTTTACTTTCTAGTTTACGATTATTTGCTCGTTTAATTGTTCGCAGACGATTCAATCCTTGCAAAAAAATGAGGTTGAGAAGGTTTTTGAACGCTTTCTAGTGCACAAATAGTCAAGTCTTCGAGCCGATCACCTCGACTCAAAGCAACGTATGTCTGGCCCTCGGCGAATAAATGAGTGCTTAAATCAAGCGAGCTCTGTATAGCATAAGCCGAGCGCGTAAACATTAATGGGCATTATGGCCGGTAAAGCGATTTGAGTTCTATTCGAGAATTTATTATTCCATTCTACTTTTACAAGTATAAGTCTCATAGATATTTGTCATCTCTAAAACCCATTCGGTCTGGTGTCCCTCTCGATAGCGCAAGATGCTCGAGGCGCCAAAAGACCGCCACATCGATTCTTTCATCTTTAATGAATTTCAGTGCAGCGACAATCGGTCCACCAGTACTGATCTAACAGTATATAATTTGTGGATATTGGTTAATAAACTTTGTAGTTACAAGGGAACACGATAACGAACATATATGTATACAGGTCAAATTCATAACTCTACTTTTGAGCTTCGGGGTAAAAACGCAAAGGTATTCAAAGTCTGTCAGACTGACCCGTTTGGTCTTTCAGCCGCTTCTGATATCTGTCGAATATTTTAAATTACAATATATTTTAAAATAAATAGAAAACTTTTATAAATGTCATCTAATTCTATGAAGCATAAATGATAAAACATGTAAAAAAAAAACGAGGAATGTGTGAAAAATAAAATCAGTACAATGTAAGTAATGTCTGCACAAATCCATCGACTTATCGTTAGATTCCTTATTGACAATTGAGCAATATGTTGCAATAACAAAACCAATAGATTGTCTCATTGCGTGTTTTATGATATTTTGGACCTGTTCATGATCAATTGTATATCATGTCTCAAATGTGGTCAGATAGCGGCAAAACCATTGAAGCGGAGGGCTTTCGTATAAAATTTGGCTGATAAGCTCATAGAGCCGCGTTGCGCGAGGGTTCAATACCGTGACTTTGAGAAGGGATATGCCAGTAGCAAAGATATTTTAAAAATTGAAGATGCTGTCCCTAGTACGTCTCAAACACTACAAAACGAAACGCAAAATATGTGTTTCTCCAGGCACAAAGCGCAGGATGATCAAATTTACGTGCCGCCGCTGAATGAAGTCGATTTGCGGGAAGCACATAGTTACTGTGTGTTTACTGTGTGATTGTCAAAACTACCTTTTGATCTTTTAATAAACATTGAGTTAATTTAGTAGATATTCCTTGATGTAGAAATATTAATTTGGTAAATGATAAAATGTAGTTGCGCACATGATAGGCCACTGTTGTTTTTACTGTGTGTCTGTCTGTCTGTGTGTGTTTTTATAACGTAAGAACGGTTTGACCGATTATGATCAAAATTGGTATACAGTAAGAACATTTGATTTCGTAAATGGGAGGCTATTGTTTTCCGGTTTTTCTGTTTGTCTGTCTGTACGTTTTTCTGTAATTAATAAAAACTGATTGATGAAAATTTGTTTACCGACAGTAAGACCATGTGATTGCGTAAATAATAGGCTACTGTCTGTCTATCTGTGTTTTGGCATGTGTGTATGTGTTTTTTATAACTTATGTATAGCTGTATTTTTTATTAGTGAGTTTGTCAATAAAAGTAAATAAAAACATAAAGATATATTACAGAATATTGAATCTATGTTCAATGAGACATGAGGTTCAGGGCGTGTGGTTGTTTTTTATGTGACCTCTGACACATAATAGGGTCCAACTTAGATCTCAATTACCATTTTTATCAATTGAGACATTTGATAAACATTGTATGTACATGATTACGGTGTAATTAACGGACGCCAACCGACAGCAAGTGCCGAAAAAAGATATACTTATAATCAAACTTAATGATGTTCACAATCAAATGTTGTACAAAGAAACCTCTTTGAAGGTAGGTGCCTGATTTCGAATATTGAACTGGGATCACTTCCCACCTATATTTGTTCTTGGTCTCTCATCTGTGATGAAATCTCGGCAGTAGGCAGTGCAGGCAAATATGTTAGAAGAAACAAAATATGTTAGAAGAACACTGTGCACTTCCAAAGCGCCGTTTGCGTATCCAGATATCGGACATCCACTCTTGCGGGGGTGAAAAAAGGATCCTAAAACCACCATAGACACGTGTCACCTATGATAACCGGTATGCCAGATTTCACAAATCACTTCTCTGAACAAAACATCGCATCGTACCTTACCATCGTTACTTACGAGGATCCCACGATAAATACTTACTGTCTGCCTTGACGGTTTTCAAATCAGAAAAGAATACCCACGAATTTTTGTATTTGTAAAAGTTATCATATCGAAATATGATACAAATGATATGGCTGATCAATCTAATGAAGGTTTTAATGACACTAACAATTAGATATTCAAAACAGATGCTTTTAAATTTTTTCTTTTTTATGATTCATCGACTGAATCGAGTTATAAATGCAAAAAAGTTCCTTTACAGCAAACAAGACGAAGAGCAAGATCGAAAGTGGAGACCGGATGAGGACGGAATCCAGAACGGAACCATGGTTGGAATCGAGTGTGGAATTAAAATTAGAACCAAGAGCATATTCGGAATCGGAATAAGGAACGGTGCCGAGGTCAGAAATAAGAGCGGGGCTTCTTAAACGTAATCTACTTAGTCCGAGACCGGGTTCTGAATTAAAAGCGAGACCGCGATCAAAGTCCAAAGTGAGACAAATCGGTATCGAAATCAGGATTGAGATCGAGATCATAAACGGTCGATACGTAAGATAAAGGAACATGTTCAAAGTCCAGTAAATAAAACCAATGAGCATTAATCATAAATAAACAAACGTTTAATTTTATAGTAATAAAATATTGAAATGAAATATTTCAAATGTGACTGCATGACTGACGCAGGTGTAGGCGCCCTCGCTGCGCTGGGGCAGTGGGTTCAAGTTTGTAATTTGTGAAAATATCATTAACATTCGTCTGGCTTCGACATATATCGGCACTCTGATCAACAATTATGTACAATGTTAAAAACTTTCGCGACAAACCATATAAGGGTTTATTTATTAATCAAAACACGTGATCAGTTTCACAATTGCAGTAAACTTGAATTGCAGAAACTGTCAATGTGCCTATTAAGACTTGAATTGCAATATTTAAGCTTTGTGCTCACCTTAAGCTCTAAGCTATGTTGTTCGTTTGAGTTGAAATATACAAAAATAAGTATTTATAATAAAGTGAGCATATAGGTGCGCGAATTCACAATATTTTAACCATCTGGAAATAGCCTAGTGTGCCTATAGTAACATTCGCCAAAATTAATAAACTTTACTGTGTTTAGCGCCATTTCATTGGAGGTAATTCTAATGACGCTTTGTTATCGTTTCTTAAAACAATTAACAGGAACTGCAGATAAAAACTAAGCAAATGAAATATAAAGTCCATTGTGCGATTTCGTATAGTACGTAATGTTCTTCGTGGGAAGTCATCGCCGTGCAAAGTTCGGTTGCCAGGTACTGGTACGTTTAAAGGAGAAACGAGCATGCGCACCGTCGGCTTTGAAATGAGGACGTCGGAAATAAATTGTAATCGAAACTCTCGCCTCATATTTTAATATCAGCATTTTCCGCGAAACGCCTGAAATAAATACCCTGGCAGAGTCCGCGGCGCCAGTAGGGCGGTGTAATGGCACGAGTCTTGGGGTCGAACGAAGGTCGATCCGCCTTATTATTACCGGAGTAGGTATGACTGCAGATCAATCTTCCACATGCATATATGTACTACAGAAGTATTTTGCATATGGTTCGTACATAGCTCGAACGTAATTACTTGCTCCAGTTCATAATAACGTATCGCCTCTACTACATACTATATAAATCTGCAGCGTCTGTCTGTATGTCTCGTCTGTCTGTCTCTGTGTACCTCGATCTCGATGAAAAGTGGTATACGATAAGAATATATGTTCGATGTATGAACAAATGAGGGGCTATATATGATTTCCATACATAATAGATGAGCTAAAGAAAGTTTAATTACTCTTTTAATTTATTTTAGTGTCCATGTTCATTTATTTATGTATGATGGTGAACCTAATATTGTAAAGGGTGAAGGATGTATGTTTGTAGATTTGGCTGTGGGCGTGATCTCCAGAACTACTGATTCTCTTCCGATAATTCTGTCACTAAAAGAAAACTACATTATTAAGAGCGTTACAAGATAATTTAAATTATGTTACTGCAAAGTTTTCAGTAGGATATCACAACAAAGCTAAAATATTCTATTACGTACTCATTAAAATACAGCGTAAACTTGAAAATTGAAAACAAATTGAAAACATTAAGACACACGCTAGTTCATTTCTTGCGTTTGTTATAACTGTAAAAAACTGATTAGTGCAATAATAGGAATTTCGCAGCCGCTAATGAGCTATTGTTTTACTTTTAAGTAAACAAAATTAATTGATTTCATCGTCACGGGCACTTTTCTGTGATTTAATATTTATTTGGATTTTATATTTCTCAGTATAATACAACGTAGCAGGCATTTTGGTCGGCGGACGAGTGCTTGTGCCACCGAGCGACGAACTGCGCAGACATTGCAGTATTGATAACGGTTTTGCCTTGTAAGACCATTTTTTTTCGCTTATTTCTTCTTTCGCATTAAGATGACATTTAATAATAAACACCTATTTATTAAGTCACTGCAACTCGATAACGGCCGGAAATGCTATTACAGGAACTGTTATAAGTACGCCGATATGCGGGTGCGAAGTTCACCAAATTATTCTTTCTATAAATAAAGTGAGTCACAATCATTTAACTTACAGAGATTGCTGTAGTTTGTACTTATGGCTCAAGGAAATTGTGTATGTATATATTTTAGGATACGATTTATCGTCAGAACGGCTCGTGTGGACAGTTTGAAGTAGGTACATGTTGTTCACTGCCGGAGGAACCCTCACGATGGCGTCGTCTTCTGGGCGTTATGCACACGTGTCCATTTTAATTCTATCTACATAATGGTGATGTTGTCGTTAAAGGTTTCGTTCC